>JBBPDB010000153.1:14952518-14970149 GCA_037974465.1 Brachypetersius altus | reverse complement strand
CACATGCACACACACACACGCGCGCGTGCGCGCACACACACACACACACACACACACTCACAAGATCAAAGGAAAAAAATGAAACAAAGGGGAAAGGAACACCTGGCAACACACGCAGAGGCACATGCGCTCCCACACACACACACACACACACGCACGCACACACACACATGCACACGCGCGCGCGCACATATGTGTTGTGGGTACAGGGTTGTGGTTTTCACAGTAATGGAATGATGCTCCTTACACTGAGGCTAACAGTTATTCCTGCAGAATATTATATGTGAGACACTTCAACGGCATGTGAATATAGTCCAGCCCTCAGCACTGACTGAAGCGTATCAGAGATGCAGTGTGTAGCAGCTGGACTGTAGTGTGGTGCTTCGTCCAAGTCACTTCATCCTATAGCGGGCTGATCTCTCGCTGCTCACCGGGGAATTAAGCTCAGCTGTATCTGCACCCAGGAGCTTAATAAGCCAAGCGTCTTAAAAGAGCCGGCGAGGTGGGGGGGGGGACCTGCGCGCGGCGGAACGGAGGCAGAGGAACGTTCTCGCCCCTCATCCCTCCTGCTAATTTTCTTACTATATTTAGAGGCTGGTGGATGGGGGAAAAGGGGGGGGGGGGCGAGGAGGGGCACGCGCGGCCGCGGAGACGGGTCTCGTTCGGAAATAAATCTTGGCGCAAACACACAACAACAAGAAAAGCTCCGGACAGACGTGCGCCGAGAGAACCGCAGCCTTTTTGGGCTTTTCTAGAAATAAAACCGGTGTTACTTGGGCAGAGTGGAAATACTGAACTGGAATAGAAGCTTCACATTGTGTATGTTCCCTTTCCTGTGAAATATAGCGTTACTTTTACATTTACAGCATCTGGCAGACGCTCTAATCCAGCTGTGCTTGGTAGTCCACAAGAAAACACGCCTCTCACACTAATGAGCCTAGATTTCAAATTAAGAGCTGCTAGAAGACTAGGCTTCTACCAGAGATGCAGTTGGTCCACCAGCGTCCTGGAAGATCACACACAAGACATTATTTCGTGAAGTTAAATCAGGCCCTGTCCACACGTACACGGGTATTTCTGAGGTTTTTCTCTGCGTTTTGGCCTTTCGTCCACACGTAAACGGCGATTTGGGTGAAAACGTAGGTTTTTAAAAACTCCGGCCAAAGTGGCGATTTTTGAAAACTTTTAGAAAAACGGACCGTGCGCCGCTCATATAACGTCATCGTTTGCGCCTTGGTTGTCATCTAAAATGCCGGACGTGTACAAAATACTGCGGCTCTCAAACGCGTTAGAAGTGCTGGTATGTTTGTACTCCTGCGCGGAGTTACTGTCCATCCAGTATGACGGGCGAGAGACTTTAGAAGAGAGTAGAGAGAGAGAGAGAGAGAGAGAGAGAGAGATACCCAGTATGAAGGGCGAGAGACTTTAGAAGAGATTAGAAAGTAGAGAGAGAGAGATATCCAGTATGAAGGGCGAGAGACTTTAGAAGAGAGTAGAGAGAAAGAGTAGAGAGAGAGAGAGATATCCAGTATGACGGGCGAGAGACTTTAGAAGAGAGTAGAGAGAGAGAGAGAGAGAGATATCCAGTATGACGGGCAGAGACATCGGAGTCAGCTTCAGATGCTATTACATTCAACACAGACACTGTCTCTGCACTGCGCCCGCTGCCAACGTTGGCGCTGGTTTTGGACGAGACCTGGGGGGTATTCCATGAAACAGGATTAAGGGAAAGTCTGGCTTATTTCAAGGGAAAGTTTTTAAAAACGTGCTTGTGTGGACGCAATTTTTTTAAAAAGCGAAAACGGAAAATCCCTGTTTTCAGAAATACCTGTGTACGTGTGGACAATGCCTAAATCTAGACAAAAATAGTGGTGGATAATTCTGACTAAAATAAGACTAAAATGCTCAGACTTTTAGTTGACTGAAACCTGACTAGACTAATAATAATAATAATACATTTATTTTACAAAGCGCTTTTCAACATACCTAATTTTGAGTAGCATTTTGTTTGTCTGCTCACACTTTAATTCTTTTGTTTAAGAAGTTTCTGTGTTTGTTTTTTCTCCCCCTTTAGTATCAAAAGTAGTATCAAGTACCATCCTTAGTATCGGTATCGAGTTTGAAATTTCAATGTTGTGACAAGCCTAGAAAGTACAAAGCATACATAGGTAGTAGCAGTAGCGGACTGTTCCATTAAGAAAGGTCTTCAGCAGAAAACTGAATCTCAGTTTTAGTAGTTTGATCCAGAATTTAGCATGTGCAGATTTGCCTTCTTACCCATGTCACACATACAATATTTGGCCGCGCATTCCCTATGACGTTATGGAACCTCCATACATTAGTCCCTGCAGCACTGAGGTCATGGCTAATGTTTCGGTTAGAAATTACTGTATTTGAAGATAAATTAAATCCATATGTTCTGGAGCGATGGCTGTTTCTTCAGGTCTAGGTGCTTCTATGATTTACAGTGTAATAGGCATAAGTCAGGTGTTTGGAGCCAAGTTTAAGCATGGATATAAAAAACAAAATATTTTGGTGACTGTCCAGAACTGGGCTCAGCTAAATCATCTTAACCTGGAGATTTTTTTTAAACTGTCGAGTGAGCATCACACAGAGCAGTCTACTGGATGATCTAAGATTATACTGTTAACAATATTCTTTTAGGAAACCAAGTGCAGATATTTCCTTTACTTAAAATGCGTTAGTATTAGAAATCATATGTCTTTTTTATGATTTTATGACCATTATAACTTTTATTGCCAACAGCTCTTAACATACCTTGTCATAACCTTGCATTTATGGGAAATATGTTCTTGAACCATTACGCTGTTCATAACCGTTAAATCCTTTTTGGTCAGAAAGATGGTTGCTGAAAGGAGAACAGACTCTTTGAGTTGAGCGGTCACACGTGCATCCAATCTTGCACACACAACTTGTATTATTGTTGGAAATCAATGCCAAAAGAATGTGCCGCTCTAGAGCAGCTAAGTCTAAGATCACCATGCCCAGTGCCATGCGTCCACTAGAGGGGTATAAAGCACCAATGCAATGTTGTGGAACAGTTGATATTTGTTCCCTAGAGTGATGGAGTGCCATCTTATACTTTTGGGATGAATGGCATCCAGAACTAATCTTCTATCATCACTTCTTGATGTCACTAATGGTTTCATGGCTGAATGCAGTCAGATCCTAACAGCAATGTTCCGAAGTTTAATGTAAAGGCTCCCCAAAGACTAGAGGCTGTTTCTGTACTGCAGGAGTATTAATAGGGTATTAGTCCTAAAGGTCAGAACAAATTTTCGATAAACTTGTGTCCAAAAAATATGGTGCACATATAAACTCTTCAGAAGGAAGAATAGAGGTGGAATCAGAAACTCAAAATTCTGAATTTGCCGGGTTGACTCATAAACCACTGATCATAAATTAGCAGTTTGTTGAAGTAAAGAATAACTTATTTTCTTATATGTCAGAACTGACCCTAATCTTCACACTGAGTATCAGCTCTGTGAGCTTCTCTCTAACTAAAACACTGGAAGCCTCCCCTCTTCTAGCTGAGGAGTGTATTGGCCAGACAATTGTAATGTGTACCAGGAGTTTTTCCCCCAGTTCCTGCATGCAAGAGCAGGGGCAGACTTTAAGACAGCTTCGGATGCTCGTGTTGCTGTTAATGGCTCCCAGCTGCACTCTTTCTGTGATTAGCCAGGGGGGCGTAGCTAAAAACAGTGCATACACAAGCCCAGCACAATGACCCTAAAGGGCACTGGCCATAGAGTGCATCTCCATTAAGCCCCAATGTAACCACCGTAAGCACCCAGACGCCAAGGAAATTGAGGCAGATGACACCAGTGTGCCTGTACTGTACAACAGACAAATGCCTACAAAAGTTAACTCTGATACCCCCTATCTGTTTTTACGGATTAGGCCATAGTGCTTACTTTATATATGACATAATAAGAATAATTCACAGTCTGACTTAGTCTAATTCCAGTATGCAGGTTGTGAGATGTGAGGGCACAGTGGTTTTTACACTTCTGTCGAAACTGACATTTATGGGAAATGTGTTAATGAACAGTTATTCCGGTCATAAGTCATATTTGACATAGATGAGTAGGCCTAAGAGTTGAGTAGTCATGTTTAGTTAATGGTGAATTAGACGGGTGCTTATTTAGCCAATTAAGTAGTCAGCCACTACTCTGGGCAAAATGTACAGATCACTGAGGTTGCAGGTTTTCATTTCTTTCTGACTTATGTAGTTTCAGGCTGTAAATCAAGTAAATCAAGTAAATCAAGCTTGTGTTTTTTTCTGTATATAATTCAATCAAGGATCCTGGTCAGCAACTGTAATTGGAATGTTTCTATTTGCTGTTAGCTCCAAGAAGTATGTGTTCTCATTTGAATACGGTGCACTGAGATTGACTGAACAGCTACAGCTGTGTGATCAGTTTTGTGGTTGCCATAAAAATCTTCAAAACCCCCAAAAAAGCTGTTAGAAGCTGTAATCCTTTAGAGTTTTAAGATATTATCTCTAAGTGTACAATTTTAGGAAGATAATATCCCATTTAATCCATAGTAACTGGTTTTGTCTAGGCAGGTACTTGCCAGTATTTACCCAATATGGCTGCATCATTACTTGCACATGTTTGATATTGAGAACATATTGAGAGTACCATTCATAGTCTGTAATGACTTGATCTTTGTCTAGTCAGGCACAGTCTGTTCTTGTAGCACTTCAGAGAGATTCACTGAGCCTAAGGCTACAGATCCAGAGGTCTCTCCCTGATGGTATGAATACTGTCCTGTCCCACAACATCTTTCAGTGATTATTAGTCCCAGCAACAAGAAAACATGCGTTCCGGCCCATGGCAATGGTCCTATTGTGAGACTGGACAGGCAAAAGCCTTTCCAGAAATGAAAGAGCAAATCTCTGGCTTTGTGGACTGTGTGGAGGACAGAGGCTATGACCTTAATCTCATAATGAGTCCAAATCACTGTGCATTCTCTCTCCATTATCCAATTATTACAGTTTTATGATTACTGATCATTTTTAGATGCATTAATGACACACAGATGTTCGAACCATTCTCTTGACATAGATGCTATCTGACACTGAAAACTCTTCTTGTTTGGTGCCAGCATGAGTGCCTTATATTAACGGGCCATAGAGGACTCTTTTACTGTATTTGGCGACGCCTATATACTGAAATGACCCATATGTAAAGGATAACTTTATGAAGTCACCACAATGTTAGAGCTATGCTTCCAGCGGTCCCTGAGAGACGCTTTGTCATACTGGAAGCCGTCCGACTGCTCTCTAACACACAGTGGGAAGCATGCAGCCTTGTTTTGACAGTTTTATAGGGTGTTTGACCCACCATTCAGACTTTAGCGCTAGTCAAACTCTAGACCCTCCTATAGGGGGCCCTGCAGCCAATGGCATGCATCCAATCCTGGCTAAACCAATTACGCTAGCTGATACTGGAAGCAACCCCAGAGTTTTATCCCACTTGTTTTCTGCAGTTGTCAGCAGTAGTAGACATAAGTGTTGTTTAAGAATGACCATCCAAACCTGGCATTCCCATGTGTCTGGAATTCCTCTCCAGTGACCAATAAGCATCAGATATTGTGAGTGGAGGACATTTGTTTCTGTTACTGTTTTCTTTTTATTAGTGTTACAATGTATAACTGAAAAGGCTCTGTGTCTATTACGAGCCTGTACTGAATTTTGGCAAAATTCCAATGCTAAAATATCCAGTACATTTTTGATCAGTTGCTCAGGACTTTTGATTATTTGAAAAATTGATTTTTGTCGATGAGTCTCCTCTGTAGTGTATGGGGAGAAAAGTGGGGCTCATTAACTGATTAACTTAGTGACTTTAAGACACTACAGCTCGTCAACGCAACTACATGCGCTTTTTCACTCCCGTTTTCGGGCTAAAGTTATATTTAACCATTTCTTTCCCTGTATTCGTCATCAGACTAAACTTCTCCTGGAAGCCCTTGTTTTTGCACAAGCCAAAAAAGAACACAAACAGGAGTTGATGCTGGAAAAGAAAGAAGCTACTCTTTCTCTTCTACTTTCTCTTGCTCCCGATTAGTGGTTGCCACATCATATCAGCCGTCTCCATTTCTTTCTATCCTCTGCACCTCTCTCTCCCTCACCACATTCGTAAACTTCCAACTAGGCCTTCCTCTTTTCCTCTTACCTGCAGCTTCATCATCAGCACATGTTCAAACCAATGCAATTTCGCCTCTCTGACTTTTCTCCAAAAGTCCAACTCCAGCTGTCCCTCGAAAAAACGTATTCCTGATCCTGTTCATCCTCGTCACTCCCAATGCATATATATCTTTAATATTTTCAAGACAGCCACCTCCAGCTTTGTTTCCCGTCTTTTTGTCAGTGCCACTGTTTCAAAACCAGACAACATAGCTGGTCTCACTACCGTCTTGTACACCTTCCCTTTCACTGGTACCTGCTTGTCACAAATCACTCCTGCCACACTTCTTCATCCATTCCACCCTGCCTGCACTCTGTTCTTCACTTTCCGTTACTTTGAACTGCTGACTTCAAGTATTTAAACTCCTTTACCTTCACCAGCTCTACTCCCTGCATCCTTGGCATTCCGCTGTCCTCCCTCTCATTCACACACAGGTATTCTGTCTTAGTCCTACTGAACTTCATTCCTCTCCTTTCCAAAGCATATCTCCATCTCTTCAGCGTCTCCTCAACCTGCTTTGTACTCTCACTGCAAACATCATAGTCCACCTGTCAACCTGTCCATTGCCATAGCAAACAAGAAAGGGCTAAGGGCTGAATAGAAAGAAGCTGCAAAAGAAACCTAAAAAGCAGCTGTGATGATGAGGTTTAATGAAAAGTTCTTCTTTGGGGTCTTTAATGTATTTGGGGGCTTCTTCTGGATTTCATCCTGAGCAAGCCAAGGTTGTCAGAGGCAAGAAAAAACTTTCTAAAGCTTGGGGAAGAACCCTTGGAAAGAACTAAGACTCAAAAGTGGAACCCATCTTCTAGCTATAATATAACTTACATAGAAAATCCATAGCTAGCTAAAAATAACAGATCAGAGGGGTACCACAGACATAAGAACACCTTGAGACACTGGCATCCCCCACCCCCCATTCCACCCCACTTCACTGCCAACAAACAAAACTGATCATCTAAGAGTGACGGGACAACAGACTCAGCATTCCAGTTGCTTTCCGTTCACTTTGTCCATGAACTCCCAGATCTGCACCGTTTATCCAACAGGAAAAATTAATTACTGAAAGCCTGACTAAATAAATAGGTTTTCAGCCTAGACTTGAAAACTGAAACAGTGTATCCTCAACATTAACCAGACGTTAATCCTTAAGCTTGGGGTCTTTGGACTTTGGATTTCAGAACAGATAGTTTCCATAGTAGCCTAAGCTCTGAAGAGAGCAGTTTGAAGCTTGAGATGACTCCCAATAGCCAGGAGACACAGCACCTCACACAGACATACACACACTCTCAAAATGACAAGTGCTGTCATTTGCTCTTTCAGTGGCTGTCTGAGCTCATACATTGATGCAGAGCTGTGTCCTCAGGCAGTGCCTCTTGGAGTGCAGTTGATCTAAACCAGATCCAGAGGAATTCTCCTTTTCCACACGACAGAGCGCTGTGGCTTTGGTGGTGCTGCACAGTGGGAGGTCTTCAGCCACCTTCAGATGTGTGTCAGTTGAGCTCACTGCTAAGCATGTGTGCATTTGTAGTTACTGTCACATGCTTTTTTCCATTCTGTTTGCTTGAAGTGTAGCCTTTGTCTTTGTTAAAACTGTGGGTAGTGTCAGCTAAAACCACCCTTAGCGTTTTCTGTCTGTGCATGTAGTTTTTACGCTTTGGGACGACAGTGTTTAGTTCTCGTGCTGCTTCAGTGGGTATCAGTCACAAGTCCTTGCTGATACCCTTGATAGTTTTTGCTTAGATTTACATTGGCATCCACTGCCAGTGACTCTTTCTTGGTTAGTGGGTGTGCCTGCATGGAAAGCAGTCCTTACTTTTCATTTTTTGCCAGTCAGCTGGAAGAAAAAAGATGAAGGGGATTCTTTTCCTCTCTTTCAGGGCCTTCACAAAGGCGTACTGTTTGGTTAGCTCCATGGCAAAGTCTTGAACCAATTGAATTAACCACAGGACATTAAAAAGATGTTTTACAGATAATTTGGGAATAGGTCTTAAAAGCCAACTCTCATTCTGGTCTTTAAACAGAATTGTCTTTTAAATTATGGAGTATTTTGTATTTGAGAGGCTCATTGAAGCCAAATGCTTAGTATTGTCCTTTGACTGAGTATTCATTGTAAATTGGATGCTGTTAAACACGTGAATTCAGTTAAATGTCCAGATTTGGGGTCGGTTTTCTCCTTTTACTTTTACTAGCTTGGAAACACACATTCTTTAGTCCAGTGCATGCATCTCCTAATTCATTTTCGTTGTCAGTTGTGAACTGGTCATTCTCAATGTCAGGTTCTCCAGCATCTTCACAGTAATGTGCAAATGCCTTAGGCACCTAAGCAAACTGGTTGATCATTTATCTAAGCAGTAATTGTGTATTTGCTTGTATAGAGACTGTGTAAGTTTATATTTGATGTAAGCAAACAGTAACGAAGAAGAATTAACACATTTATTTTGTAGTAGTTTGAAGAACACATTTTGATTGCAGATTTCTCCTGTATGCCTCCAGTCATCCTATTGGTTTATTAAATTTTGCCATCAACCCACCTGATATGGTTTAATAAAGTACTAAGTAGTCAAACTTTGATGCTGGATGAGAACTAGGAGAGACTTGGAAACGGTCATACCCCTTGACATACATAAAATCACAATTATATTAATGGTATTGGTATTTATTCTAATGTTAATGTTTTTATGAGCAAATACATTCTTACTGCCCAGAATAATTGATTTTGAAAGAAGGATTATTCCTCTCTGTCTCTCTCTGCCTCTCTCTCTCAGGGCTTAAATATCTTATATGGCTCAAAAGTGACGGGGTATAATTTTATTACAACAATCCAATTTACACAATTTTCCAGCTGCCACAAATGTAGATGATCAGCCAAGGCATGTTCCTGAGATTACTGAAAATCTGCTGCTTAAGTTTTGCCCTGGAGCTAATGCATTCAAATATGGTTGACAAGTAGTGGATACTTTTAGCCCAATTAGTGCATGCAATGTTTGATTCATAGCTAAACCTTCTTGTAGCAAAATTTTAAAGCACTTTATAGATATTGTGGCACTATGCAGCTTCTGAAACAACATAGAGATTGCACATGAGATTATTTAGCAAGTCAACACAGGCGAGTGATGGAATGTCTGCTGATTGAGAGCTGAGAATTGCTTCAAAGTCTTTAAAGTCATTTTGAATGCATTTTCTCTTCAGAGCATGATGAATTTCTGTGGGAGGCATGGCTCTTCTTTGAGCTTGCTTTGTGATATTATTGGTTGATATCACTTTTTCCTGCTCACTGGTGCATGGATACATAATAAATTAGATGGAAAATGACAGGAAGTATTTGTTTCTTTTAAATGATCTGGTATAATAAATTGTGCATATGACCAGAGACAAGAACATACAAGGTAAATTAAAGTTGACTGATGGTTGACAGTTCAGGACAGTGAACATGTAGTGTTTGTTTGTCATCAAAAAAATACAAGCATGATCTCAACACAGCAAGGATGACACTAACTGCTTACAAATGAACGTTACCGTGTCTTTTCAACAACACAATGCAAGCATATGTCCAGTGCTCTTGTCAGTGATTTGTGGTCTGTACACATAAGTATTCCTGCATACTCTTTAACTAGTCTTTAATATGGCATGAGGGGGGTGTATGTTCTAGAAGACCCTGAGGGCAGGAAGAAAAGAAAACAAATGTTGTAGGCTGTTAATATGATTGCTTCCACAGCTTTACACACACTCTCAGGGTCTGAGCGCTCTTTGGTGGGTTCCTGGGTCCCATCACTATCGACCAGGCTCTACAGTGTATAAATAATCAGAATTTAAATCTAAACATTTTTCGTAATGTTGGAATACGTCATTTGGAAGACTGCTATTCTGCAAACAGTGAATTCATTCAACACAAAGAAACATATTACACGGCCTCTGGGTCAGTGTCCTCCTGTGGTCCTCTTGTGATTTGCACCATGTTTGTTTTTTTTTATTCAAGAAAACAAACAAACAAACAAACAATAAAGGTTTCACTTAACTTCCCTGTTTCATCATTGGGCCGTGATGTCCGAAGCAGAGTTTGGCTTGGCTTGGTTTACTGCCCGATGTTTTATGTCTCATTAGCCCCTCTGTTAACATTTAAATGTGCATGTCATCCATGGAAGGGTGCAAACTCATGTAGCATTACCTCAGATAGCCGAACAAAACAACCGGATTTGCCGTAAATTGTGCAGGTTGTTTATTACACAAAACTTTAACAGCACCGGTTTCCTCTCTATCACCCCTGCTCTCAAAAGATGTTCCAATGTGATAAACATTCTGTGTTTACATCATTTCTTTTTGTCAAAAGAAAAGGTCTTGAAATTCCACAATGCTGAAATCACGATGCACATGTTGATGTTCATGCCATAGATGTGCTGAGGAAGCACCTCAGCAGTTTCCTTTTGTAATCATCAGAAATATGTGTTGCTATTTTTTAGAAATGTTCTTAGGAACCTTTTTGTTGGGGTTATTTTATTCCCTCTTGTTTTATTTGAAAGTAGTATTCTTTGGCTCAGGCCTTGAGACAAGTGAGCGCTCTTATTGATAAATTTGTCTGCCAGCAACTGGCGTTCTTGGCCTCTCCAAGCTGTGCGAGTACAGCCGTCTATTCTGCTTTCCATATGTTTTGTGCTCAGTTAGTCTTAACTATGGCACTGCTTTCTGGTCCAAATAGTGCTAGAGACAGACAGTGCCTGGCTAGCTCTGATAAAGCTCCTTAATCAAAAGATATGGCCTCCTCCTCTGTAAAGTTTTCCATTCATGAAAAGATTTGCCTGAGAAACCTGTTCCACATAACAGAGCCAAATAGATTTCCCTGTTAGTTTTAAGCAAGACTTTGATCACCCAAATGTTCCCTTTCTGCACTTCAGGAGTCTCAAAAGCTGCCAAAATTCTGGGGCTGGAAAAGAGTCTCTCTGGGATGCGATAGAATTTTTTAGGCAAATGTAAGTGAGAAGGACCAGGTTTGTCACTGCACAACTGTTTTCAGAGTATTCTCCTTTAAACAGAACTATTGTGTCAGGCAGCTGAACAAAGACTGATACAGCAGCACCCTCTAACAATTGACATGCCATGCTTATCAATTAAGGTGTAGACTTTGGAATGGGATAAGCGATCCACCATCTGCTTTAGGACGACGTCTCTGGGGTTCGTTGTTTGGACATGTGAACTCAGGGTCTGCTAAAAGCTTTAGGGTCTTTGTTTGGACATGAGGAGACAGAGACTGTTTGAAAGTTCGTGAGTTTTGTCAGGGTTATTGAAAGCATATGTCCATGTGTCTATGCAGAGTATTGCTCCATTTCCTAAGGGGGAGTTCATGAACATAAGCTCTTTATGATTGCTGGATTGATCTGACATGTACTTTGTAGCTATGTGGACATCTTGTATACTGTCAGATAAATTATAAATTATAGCTCCCCAAGGTACAAAGACCATAAATGTACCCTCAAGGGTACACCATGGTCCTTAACATACAATGGTGTCCTACCTTTGTACCTTTTATCAGTTGCCTATTTTAAAATCAAAAAGGTAAATAGGGCTGGAGCCAAGACAGGGTGTATATAAAAATTTATAACTGCAGTGGAATACAGTAAGACTAGGTTCACTACATAAAGGTGTAACACTAAGGGTACGAACCCACTGGCTGTGTTTGTAGCCTGAAAGGTACAATTTTTTCAGACAGTGCAAAATGTACATAACCTTTGTGACCAGCTAATACATAGAAGGCTTTTAAATGGCTTTCCAGTTCGGCCTTCTTGATCTCTTTCTTTCAAAATGTCCCTATAATTTTTGTCGTGACACTCATTTGGAATTCCTGGCTTCTCTAAGCAGTCACCCCTTTAAAGTTTGTGATGTGGTTCTGCACTACAAAGAGTTTTAAAGAGTGCTTTTAAGTGCAAGGTTAAAATTGTTTTAACTGTTCTCTGTATTTTAGGGAACTGTGCTGGGCCTGCATCGGTATGCGTCAGCAGAAATCATTTTTTCCTGCCATGCACAGTGCATAAAGCAGAACAGCTGCGATACTGAAGTCACTCGTCTCTTTTCATGGCCTTGGAAAAGGCAGCTCTGAAAAGCTTCACAGCTCATTAGAACTAGGAACAAAGCAAGCTGAGAAAAAGCAACTACTGGCTTTGGCTGCAAAAAAAAGAGAGCCGGCCTCGAAACAGAGCATGAGGTCACTCGGCATGCGCTGGCACTTACAACAGCGGAGCGATGACCTCACGCTAAAATTTGAGCCACTGACAGAGGAGCATACCTTAGTTATAAGGTCTTTCCTGTTAGGGGTGAGAACAGCTGATGTGAACAGGAGATGAGAACATCGCTAACGAGAACAGTACAAGCCTTCCCGCCATATGACTACTTATTAGCCTAAGACAGACTTCCGCTTTACAGATATTTAAATCTTTTTAAAAGTTAATGTTATCTTCCTTATTTACTTTTAAATTTACATGATTTAATAGATGCTTTTATCCAAAGCAACTTCCATCCCCTAATTACAGGTGCAGTCTCCCTGGAGCAACTTGGGTCTAAGGGTCTTGCTCTGGAACACAGTGGTGGTATGCTGAAGGTAGGATTCGAGCCCATCCTACCCACTAGGCCACCACCACCCCAAATTTGACCTCATATATGGTATAATATTGCCTGGATGTACGTACTGCTGTTCAAGAGGTATTGGCCAATCACAGCCACAAAGGGCATGTTTACAGGCACGGAATTCAGACATAAGCCTGCAAGTGCATTTTGAAATTAGTAGCTGAGGTACTGAATCCGATGTTGCTGTTAATGGATGACATCATGCTCATCCTCTCTTAACATTCAATCTAGCTAAAGATAATGGGGGCTTGTTTGAGGAACAAACTCTAGGAATGACTTCTGCAGGGTCCAGTCTGACAGGACCTGGGTCAGATCCACCCTACTCAGTACTAAAGTTGAAGCACCATACAGTTTCCTTTGTGAACCGACTTTCTCCTCCCCGGTAACTTCAAAAGCGAACGCAAGAACCAACTTTCTATTTCTCAACATTTTTACATCACACAGCACTAAGCTACTGTTGCAGCTGTTGTTATAACAACAAAAGATGCGCTCAGCTGCTATTTGTAACGCTGCCAGTTTTTTTTTGCTAAAAAGCGCCGTTGTCAACTTTTTCTTGGCAAAAAAGATGCCAAGTGTGAACATAGCCTTAGTCTGTACACAGGGTCCCTCTGGGAAAAATACCTTGATTTCAATCTCGCAGATGGTTGGATAAAGGCAATGGTCAAAGACAGATATTGCCTGATATGCTCCAACTGGAATCGCTCAAAAAACACCCTTCTTTTATTTTTTGCTTCATGTGTTTACCATTGCGTTTGTTGAGCAATGAGTATTTCAGAATATCCAGACGAGTTATTCTGAACACAATACTCCCAAGGGTGTGGCTGTAACATGTGGATATCAAAACATTTGAATGAACACACTTGAAGCTCTCTACACCATCATTACCCTTTAAAGAAAATACTGAATAACCACTTTATTACTGGTCACTTTAAGAGCTCCGTCTCTGCCCAATTTACTATTTATGTTTCTCTCACCACAGTGTTGAGGGTCTTTAATGCACAGATTGTATATCAAAGTAGATGTCTTCAGTCTCTAAGTGTGCACAGCAAACTTGCTGATTTCCATTCAGTCATTTCATTCATACTAACCCTTTCCCAGACATCGGTTAGGGAGAATCACATGCACTGCACTGTGACTGACCGTCCAATGACTGGCCTTTAGTCTGGCCTCTTGATGAAAGGGATCTATTGACTGAGCTCCAGGACCGTGTGCTCACATCATGCCTGCAAGCATCCAGAGCTGTTCTGTGGCACCTCCTGGCACACTAACTGCTGCCAGTCTGCTTTTAATCTGATTGTGAGATTTTGGAGGCCTCGGCCAGACATAGCTGGTAACTGGCAGGCCTGGTTTCAACTTCAAAGGCTCATGAACATCGGCATCACAAACCATCATCAGCAGAACAATGAAACTGAACCTGAAAAAGGAATAAGGGTTTAAATGTGAACGGAACTGAACTGAGTACAAAGAAGTCAAAACAGACAAACGATTAGTGTCACAGTGTGTTTTTCAAAGGAGCTTAACAATTTGTTTCTCAGTAAAAAAACAAAACAAAACAGCAGTAGTTGCCCAGAACAACCTGTGTTCAGCAACATTAAGCACTAGCTGGCGTTCCTGTGCCACAGTGTTTGCCTTGTTTGATAAATCACATTTTGTTGTGTGTATGGATTCTCAACATTCCGTTTAAGCAGCAGTTTAGACATCTTTCTCTAGTGATAAACGAGGGACCAGGCACTTCAGAGGAAGCTCACTGACACATCGGTTCCAACGGCGACCTTTGAATCTGGACATCCGCCGCTGTCTGCCAATGCAAATATTTGGCCTTCATCTGGAATTCAAACACAAAAAAGCTATTTTAATCACGAGCTGTGAAGGGGTCACTGGGGTGTAATCCAGCTCTTTGCATTCCTGCCACTAACAGTGTTCTGTCTTGCCTGCTTGTTTCTGCAGAGATTGGCCCGGTCACCATAACAACGGATCCCAAAAAGTTTCAGGCTGAGTTGAGGGAGCTGTATGTGCAGGTGAGATTATGCTTTTCTGAAGATCGAAGTTATAAATAACCATATGGACATAAGCCTTTGTGTAAATATTTATGACAGTGTTTGTGGAGCTACTGGTTGTGTTGTGAACACTCACTCATCTGTACTCCTTTCAGGTGTTTAAGCCCTATTTTACACCAGGCATGAAATTCAGTTTGGAGGATAATCTGTGCATTTTTCTTTAAGAATGTTGTAAGTAAATTGTGTGTAATTTATAGATTGTGTGAAAGGAGTTATTACCTCCAATTATTGTAACTTCCTAGTTATTGTAAATTTCGTAAAAGCAATAATGCTCTTTCAGCAGTCCGGTGAGTAAAGCTGATAATTTACTCATGAACTCAAACTCAGTAGTAGGCTGTTTGAAGGGCTTGGTAAATTAGCTTTCAGGCTTTAAACTATTTAGTAAGATATTATGGTTGTAAAAGGGAATATATACAAGAAGTTACGCAGCTAATGTTACCTAATGAGTGTTAGACTGGTTGATAGCCAGCTACAGAAATGACTAGAAGCTTAAGAATAATGGCCCATTGTCAGCCAACAGTCATATTTGAAGGTTATTAGAGTGTTAGTAAATTAAAAACTGAAATTAGCTGTCTTGCTTTCCTAGCTGATAAGCAATTATGAAGTACCAGTAAGAACATTTTAATTCCATAGGACAAGGTATACACAGATGTTTGATTCGCAGTGTGGATCACCAGATGATCACCATGGTCGAACAGCACCAAGTGTGCAGTGCAACAGTTTGCTAACTTTGTGAAAACTTGTATCGGTAAACTTGTATTGTATATGTAATCCAAAACAAGTCTCATTCATTCAGTTTATCTTTTAAATAAATAGCTCGGAATCTGCAGCCCAGTTTTCCTAAAAGTTGAGCCGTGCGATGCATTTCCTACAGTGTTCGGGTGCATTCTACCCGTGAGACAGTATCCTTGGCATGGTAAAGAGCATATCTGGCACGCGTGTGTGTGTCCTCTCTGCTTGAAGCTGTTGTGCTTCGTGGATCAGGGAGTTTATTTGGACAGCAAGGGAGTGCATTTGCCATGAACCTTTGAATTCCATTTGGCCTCAAACCACTGGTTTGATCTGACAGAGCAGAATTAGCTGTATACAGTATAGGTCAAACGTTTAGATACATTCACTCATGATTTACCATATTCCACTTTTTGGAAGCCCCAAATTGGCATTGCGGTGCAGTTACATATGTTAAAAATCATTTTTAACATCTTGACTGAATTATTTTAAATACTGTCAAAATCCTGTTTCATGCATTCAGTTACACTGCCTTAACTCTAGAACTAAAAGCATTTGAAAACCACTGAGGACCAAGGAAGACTGTTAGTTCCCAAACTAAAGGCACTGAAGATGTACCATTGCGAGTTCCACCCAGAAGTGTTTATGTAACACAGTTTAATACCGTTTACTAAAGTGTAAAGAGGAATACACTCATCTGCTCAAAAAAGTGACAGAGGAGAAAATCACCAACAGCCTGTCTCCTGTTAATGAGTGTGTAGCCTTTTAAACTAAGCTTCCATGGCAAGAATGTCCGGAGTGCACACAAAGTTTGATTGAAGACATGCATCAAGATTCTTCTCAGTTTTGGCACCTAACTGGTGGAATGAAGTTCTCCTGACAGTTAGAACTTCTGTGTCCTTTGGCAACTGAAGAACCACTTCTTCAATGAACACTAGGGTTAATGGCTCACTTCTTCAGTGAGGACACATTCATGCCTTAAGCTACTAACAAAAACTTCACAAAATAACAAAAATAACAAAAAATAAATAAAACGAGCTGTCGCATCATATATTCTGAGTAATCTGACAGAGCCCTGGTAGAGTATTTCCTAAGATAGAATCTTAGTTTGTTAATGACTAGGTTTATTAGCATGAGGGACATTTTTATGGTTATGAATAAGAGGGTCTGCCAAATGCTGTAAATGTAAATATTTCATTTCGTTTTGCTCATTGTTATATTATATAATCACATACAAAACAGTGGGTTAGTGGGGCATGGTGATTGGGTAACAGGCATTAACCTTTTAAATGACTTCCTGACGCATGGGCTGTAAAAACAGTCCTAAGTCAGTCCTAATGACCTATAATGACGTATACCATTTTGGTACAAGGAACTACATGTCCTCTGTGTCTTGTACTGCTTGTTACTACTGCTTGTTTTATTACTATAAAACACATACTACTCAAAAATGCATGAGAAACACTTGTGGCACATCACTGCAGGTATTCTTACAGATATTACATACTTTTGTAGAATAATGATGATATAAAAAACTGAAATAACACATGGCATTTTACTGGAACCATAATAAACACTTATCAATTACAGTCTTCATTGTAACTCTTGGTGCAGCTTAACACACTCTTGGCATGTTCTGAAGCAGCTGGGACGTTGAGGTGGTTGGGAAAAAATATTTTGGACGTACGTTCAATAATACAAATATATATATATATATATATGACCCTCCCGCATATATATGTATAGACACGTTATGCTCCCCCAGGTGCTATGGGTGAAGCTGGGAAACTTGTTTTTCTATAACAAACTAGATAAAATGTGAATGCCCTGTAGGGGCAAATAGCCTTGGTTTTTGATTTGATTACATTATTGTTTAAACTGAGATTCACTCAACTTATTCTTAACTGTAATTAAATATACACTGCTATTAAAATGCTCCTTTTCGTTTAAAGTGTTTGCAAACCAAGTGTTATTGCACCTTTGTTCATATAGCAGTACTTTAAAAAGAAAAGTGTGCA
>JBBPDB010000153.1:14933154-14946953 GCA_037974465.1 Brachypetersius altus | reverse complement strand
AGTTTAAACTGAAAGGGGTTCAACCCCCCCCCCCCCCCCCCCAAACAGTTTATTTAGTATTAGTAAGCTGTGCCTTGTCTAAAGATGTAAATAGAGTTATTTCAACGTTTCTTAAACATACGCAAGTGCTCTTGGAACATAACCCCGTGAAAATTGGGGGGTTACTGTATTCCCTACAGTCCTTGTGTCATTGGTCATCCCTAGGTGTCAATGAAGTTTTTATGTAGTGAATTGGTTACAATCCATAACTAATGCCATTCACTGTGTGATGAGCACATGGCAGCCAGCTCCACTGTTTAAATGCCTACTGAAGCTGTAGAAGCAGAAGAATGATTTCTGGTGTCATCTTTCTTCATCCATGTTGATGTTTACAGCATGAATTTGAGATGACTTGGCCCTACTGTAGGCTTCAGTTTCCCATGGGTAAAGTAAATATGAACATCAAGTGCAGCCTTGCTGCATCCAAGCCTTGGAAAACATGGCCATGGGTCCAAGCCCCTATTTCACTCTTCAACCTTCTGGAAAACGAGGCTTTAGAATATTTTTGTCTTTCAAGTGGGCCAAGAGACGTCATATCAATCACCATATATGCTTAGGCATGCTTAGATCCAACATTTTGATGTTTGAACCAAAACCAAGTTGGAATGTCCAGTGGACATAAAAGAGCTTTTATTTGGAGATATAACTCTGCACGTTTCTCATATGCTGCCTATGAAACATTTAATATTCTTTGACGTGCCCTGATGGTTGTAACCCAGTGTCAATATGCAGAACCTTCTGTTCTTTCTCTAGCTCAAGTAGCACAGATTAAAATGTTTATACATTCTTTACATGCAATCAGTATGGGTTCAAATACTGCCAGTGATACACAGTAGAGGTGTTTTGGTGTATGTGTGAGACTTGTTAAGTGGCTGTCTTAGTTTAGAGATCACCTTGGAACTGGTGTGTTTCATGTTCTCATTAACCCTACATAATGTGAGCTTTAGGTTAAAACTACGTAAAAGGTGCCATAAAAATCAGGAATTAACCTTTTAGAGTGTTAAGAAATTGGAATCAGCCATAAATTTTATGACCCTCTGTTTTGTCCATCAATTCACTAGATTTCTATGCGGTAATACCCAATATTCACTGTTCCAAAATAGTCATTACTGTTCTTTTGTCTGCATTTGTTCATCCGACCAGCCATCCATCCATCCTACTACCAAGCTTAAGTTTTTGTGTATGTGTCTATATTTACATATGTCCTTTGTTTGCACAGGTCCTGAAATGGGTGGAGGAGGCAGTACAGTCCTCTAAAGTACACCTGCTCTCCACTGACCACTACAATCCAGTCAGCAACACCTGGCAGATCCCCTTTGACCCCAGCCTGAAGGAGGTGACAGTCGCCCTGAGTGGACCAGCTCCACGCATCGAGATCCGCAACCCTCAGGGTGGGAACAACATCATCATCTTTTGCCGTCCCATGCCCCACAAATTTCAGTGCCTTGATTAAAATTCTTCAGTCTGACAATATTGACCAGACACCAAACTAAACTGTGCATTATTAGATGCAGAAAACATGGGTGCAAAGTAGTCAAATGCAGTTTGACAACATAACTGTTTAATGTTTTTTTAATAGGGAAACTGATTGGGAGCAAGGATGGACTGACAGAGCTCCTTCACATCCCAAACTCTGCCAAAGTTCTCAATCTTAAAGATCCATCACCAGGGATGTGGTCTATAAAGGTGAGCAACATCCTGGCTCTTTCAACAGACACTTTTATGTGGATGAAGCATCTTGGCTGTATTCACTGATATGTGAAGTCTTAAAGTCAACTAGGTCATTTTACTTCAAAGCATATATTTGGGTTGGATTTTCTGAAAGATAACATTATTGCATTATGGAGACTTGACCTTCATCTCTCTGGACAATGTTAGAACATGTTACTGTAGCAGCGTTTAGTGCCTTGAAGATTTGTGTCCTGGTCCCACAGCATGACTGTCAGGAACAGGGGTCACTGTCAGGGTGCAGGTCTTAGGCCCAGTTAGAGGAAATCGTACACATTTTTTCCTGACTGATTTGTGTTTCTTATGAAGCCCTGTGTGGTCTGGAGTCCCCTGGTGACCCTTTTCTTTTGTTCTGAATGGCTGGACTGTTGGATGATTTACTTTCCAAGTGATAGACAGACAGAGCACATCATTCTCTGAGGCCGACTGAGGCCTTTTTCCAGAGTGATCTATCCTGGAGTTTTGTGTGTCTCTGACTGTCTCTCCATTTTGACTGATTTTTTTACTCCTTCTTTTCCCCTTCTTTCATTTCCCATCCATTGTATGAATTTAATGATTAGATTTATCTTTTGTGCTGTTTTCTGTGCATCACTCCACACTTTCATATATTAACTGCCTCCCATCCTCCCCTAAAATTCATAGCTTCTGTCCTCCCTTGACTTTGTCTTTTTTTGTCGTGCTGCTCAGCTGTTCCCAGTGTGGGAAAAAGAATGGGTCTCTCAACAGACACTCCTGCCTTCAATAGAATATTTTAGCAATAAAACCATAATTTACAAAGTTATCCCAAATGGAGCTGATCAACATGTTTGCATTTCAAATGTAGCTAGCAAACAATACAATAATTGTCACCCAAATTGTCCTTGTACAATACATCATCAAGGCTCTCTTAACCTGCTCGAACCACATCCAGCTTTTCATTAATGTGGTGCAGATTTGTAGGCGTCATTTAGGACAATGGTTCTAAACCTTTTCTACATTAAGGGCCATCAGTCTTTCACAGCATGTTACCAAGGCCCACTTGGCCACATTAGATGATATTAAATAACCAATACAGGACCAATGGCCTTTATCAATTTTAGATTTGTGGCCCAAACTAAAGCCTTCACAGCCCATCGGTGGTGTGTGTTTGTTTGCAATATTCGTTTTGTAATTAAAGTTCAATTAAACATCTAACATAGCTAACTAGTAAGGCTTAGCTTTATCTAATTCTAAAATGTATTTTACAGTTTACAGTTTTGGCTCATGCACCAGGCTAAAATGTTGAATTCTCTTGACTCTCAATGTTGTGATGTGAATTTGGCCTGTCTGTATGGTGACTCGACCTGAAACATGCCTCTTTCTCACTGTGATTACTATAAACTTGTTACAGATTCTAAACTGATTAGGAGATACTTTGTGGGTGCTGGCCTTGGGCTGTTTTAGGCTAGATTAGTGAATGTTTGGACAGCGTCTTGGCTTACCCCTTGCACCCGGTAATAGGTTTTGACATTGTTAGCACGAGTCAATCTCCAAGGGCTTAGCATGAGGTCATCTGATCCTCATTTAATCTGCTGTTAATTGGGTTCCTGTGACCCATGGAAAGTAAAAGACCCCAAAGGAAGGAGCAAGGAGCTACTGAAGATCCTTTCCCAGATGGCGTTTGCCGTCTTTCTCTCTGGATATTTTATGTTTTTATGTCCACCCCCATATCTTCCATCCTCAACGACCCTCTCCTGCCTGCTCCTCTCCTACACCTCCCAGAGGAACCCCTCAGAACCACTGACCTGGGCGATGAGTGCTCTTTGGCTTCATACTGCACCGTTTTTTACGGGGCGTGATAATAGTTTAGGAAGGTTGTAATTTCGAAAGTATGCAAGCGGCCCTCAGGAGCGGTTGCCATGGTTGCTTGTGGTGGCAGGATCTCAGAGCAAAGGTCTGAAGACATCACCAAGTCCTCTTCGAGCCTTCGGCACTGATACAGTCATAAAACAGATGGGAAATCACAGCAGGACCAGGGCTTCAATGACTTGAATAAGTTACTCTTCTTGCCAGGAAGTAGAGTAAAAAGAAACACACTTGCAGAATAAAAATGCCCTGGTCACTGTGTGTTGAATGCTAGCCACAAATTGGGCTATAACGGATCTCAAGGTATCCTTGCATGACTAGCCTATGAGTTCATAGACCTGATGGCTCTATTACTTTGCAGTTTTGATCATAGCTTGCAAAGAATCATTATTTAAAAAGTGTTTACAATACTAGACTGCCCTAATAGACTAATTTTCCAGACTATGTCTCCAGACTAGGAAACAATAATACAAATCCAGCAGTTAAAAGTGATTGTTTTGTTGGTTGTTTATATTGTTTGGATTCAGTTTTTTTTAAAAACTCTTTTCACCAATCACAAATGAAAGCCTTTTCTAACAATCAAATAATTGTTTTATCAATATTTCTGCTCCGTTTTATTTATCTTTTGGACAAAGTGGAGCGTCCCTTTGAACGTGTTTATTGGGTTGTGTGTCATTCCCAATGACATTCTTAGATTGTTTTCAATATTGAATACTTTCCAGTATAATCCAGTAGTTTAATACTTTGATTTTGTTTTGACCCTAGACAATAAGTGAGGGTCGACACTCAGTCCGTATCACAGGACTAAGCACCATTGACTTCAGAGCCGGATTTTCCAGGAAACAGACACTGGATTTCAAAATGACTTCCAGCAGACCTGTGCAAGGTCAGTTACAATCAGTCATTATGACCCTTTATGCTAATTTGAATACATTTGGAATGAGTGTTTTGTATTTTCCTTGCATGCTGTGTATGTCTGGATCTTAGACTTGGTTAAACATCTGGTAAAGATATTTTGACTGACCTTTCTGTTCTCTCTCTCTCTCTCTCTCTCTCTCACACACACACACACACACACACACACACAAACATATATAGGTATCCCCACCTTCATCCTGCTGAACACCACAGGGCTGTCCCATCCTGCACGTGCAGATCGCCTGGAGCTCCTGAGCATCACTGGTGGAGTGATGAAGACACTGCCCATTCGCTACTATCCAGAACGCAAGCCCTACAGCATTTGGAACATCACAGAGTTTGTGCCACCCAACGAAGCCTTCTTCCTAAAGGTCACAGGATATGATCGCGATGGCTACCTCTTCCAGAGAGTCTCCAGTGTCTCATTCTCCAGCATAGTTCCAGGTCAGAGCCCATTATATTTCTCCATGTTTGCCCAAATGGAGTGCACTGTGGTTATTACCAAATGTGTTAGAGTTTACCATAGATACGATTCTTTAATATAATGTAGAAATGGATGAAGTAATGTATTACACTCACAAACCATAATGTGAGAAAGAATTCCCTTGAAATGAAACATTTCTTGTTCCCCACCAGGTGCCCCTAAAGTGAGCATGCCCTCTCTCACCCCGGGTTACTACCTGCAGAAAGGTGGCATTACCTGTCATGTGGACAGCCTGATACCCTACACTTTGCGCTTCTCCAGGGATGGCGAGCGCCTAGGCGTGGACCAGCTCTTCAGGTGCTTCGCACTGAATACTAACATAATGAATACAGAACTCTAGAAATGTACATTTCTGTGTGTTTGTATGGTATGTTTATTATTACTGTCTGCAAAAGCTTGTACAGTAACCCTCCCCTTAAAGAAAATGTAAAGGTAAACCCGTATTCGCCTCTTTTAATTTAATGTACAGTTTTATCAGGGCTTTAAGGACAAAACGAAAAACTATAGAAACACTGAGACACGCCACAGGGGAGATTCTGATCTGCAGCTGCCACAGATGCTACAAACAACAGCAGCAAACAAAAATAAATAATCAGAAAATTGATCCCAGAGGATCCCAGAGGAAATTGCACAAAACAGGGTCGCTAGCACTAGCTGTTAGCATTAGCAACATGCGGCGAGCCAAAACAAAGACTCGTACTCAAAAGTAACGTTGAATAAACTCTCTCTACCTACATGTTTAGACAGTTTACTAATATTAAAGAAATTGAGATAACTGTTGAAAATTTGGGGGGAAAAAGTTTTATACACTAAAATATGAAGACAAGACATGGAGCAGCCACAACATGCTGAAGCAGGCACTGTGCACTACATAATGTTCTTGGATTGGCTACTTTCAAACCTCCCACCTCTAAGTACAGCGGTAGTCTCAAGATGCAATTTCTATATTTTTACAGTTATATGATAAATGATATTTAAAATGCTATATATATATTTATTGTGGGGATTTCTGCATACCATTATCCATGTAAAAGTGGCGGGTTACTGTATGTCAATTGTTTTTTCATAATTTGAAGATTATTTTGATAATAGGTTTTGTTTCGAGAGCAATGTTATGCATCTGGTGAGCAAAAAATAATAAATGTAAAGTTGCCCTTGCTCTTTCATTTCTATTACAAAACTTTGAAGACTAAGATTTATATTCATGTGTATAAGGGGCCCGTATTAGTGTAAGCAGTTCTGTGTCCTGAATGGCTCTTTTATCATTTTATCATCATGTCACCTGGATGGTGGTGAAGTAACAACCAAAGTGACCCACCTCAGATTTGTACTTTAGTAGTTGCATTAAATGAACAATGAAATTGTTATTTAAAAAAAAAAAGTAAATGATTGCCTAAAATTTGAAGATTGTGGTAGAAGATGCTCTGACAGGTTTGAGCTCTTAACTGGATTTGTGCCACTTGGACCTTCTGATGTGACGTTTTTATTGATGTATTTGTTGATTATGAAAACAGGGAGTCGTCTAATGCATTGTGGGAGATAGCTCAGGTGTCTCTAAAAGATGAGGGCTTCTATGAATGCATCGCCATCAGCAGTGCTGGAACCGGACGGGCCCGGACATTCCTGGATGTCTCTGGTAAGATGCTTCAAAAGCACTTATAGTACAATCAACAGAAACATTGTCACAAAGGCTGAAATATGTTAGTCCTGTCATTCATTATCAGCTCAGACTCTGGGCAGCTCACTCTGTCAGCAAGATGCTGAAGCATGACGTTCTGTTCGCTCTGGACATGGCTTACTGGGGTCTTGACTGGTGCGATAAACACTGTGAAATGGTGCGTAATAGGTCACATGTGTGCATTTTCAGGGGCCACAAGGGTAGTTATGATGCTGTTGTTTGGCCGCCTTCCTTTTTTCAAATGCGTGTGAACGGTTTACAATAGAAATTTCCTGCCCTGAGTCTGAATAAAAGGATTCAACAAATAAAGCATAGCATGCATTATTGAAATGAATCTAATGGTTGAATGGATTACATGGGGACTATGGCAGATTCTCTTAGCCAAATCAAAGCAGGAACAGAGTTGCATTCCTCACGTGAAATGAGTTGACTCAGGTTTACTTCATGCTCAGTGTAATGAACATGTTGAATGAGCAAGGTCCTTTCAAAGCTATGCCTGCTATTAGTAGCCATAGTTCGAACAGTAACAGAAGTGATATGGATTTAAAAAGCTCTAACGATAGATTTTCAGACTCCTCTTTAAATACCCCGACAATAAATAGTCAAGCATCTCTTGGTTAGTACTTGCTATTTATGAAAATCAATATTTTCAGATAATTAAACATCAGGTGTGTCACATGATTAAAAAAAAAATCTAATTAATTACAAGCCCGTCATACAAGGTATCTCAAAATAAACTCTTTTTTACTGGGGAGTTTGTTAGTGGGTCACAGGTAGACGTGCTCGGTTTGGGACTGAGTGCCTGGTCTAGTGTGGCGGGCCGCTGGCGCTTGGATCGGGCTGTGCTGCCTTGGACCCCCTGGTTAGCTTCTAAATGCTTTGCGTTGAGGTGACCTGATGTACTCCAGTGATACAAAAATTCCTTAATGCATGACTTGCAGAGAACAATACTCCCATTACCCATTCTATCTGTACATTTTTTAACAGTGACCTTCAGTGTACAGAGCACCTGTGGCCAGGTTAAAGTCACATGGTGCGATTAATCATTAATATTTTTAACACATGATTGTTTTTGTGATGAGTTGATTGAAATTAAGGCATTAATTCAAAACTTCTATTCAAAATGGAATGACATTTTTTTTCAACATTTCACACAGTGTGCTGTACTAAGTCCAATTTAAAGTGCTTTCTTTGTCATTTGTGTTTTTTAAGTGCTGAGGCTGTCCAAAATATAATCTAAAAAGTATATTGTGATGTAACATGTTAAATATCTTTATATTGGCCACAATAAAAAGGCTACTCTTGGACAAGAATTCATTCATCCAAAGGGTAGTTGTGTCAGGACAGAGCTCGGGAAGAAACCCGACTCCACGCTGTCGTCTGACACAAACTCTCTGCACAAACAGACCCGCTTCCTGTCTTCCGGCCCCTCACATATCCCATCACTTTTACTGTGCCGTACCCAGGCCACAGAATCCTGTTGATGCTGGAGTGCCTCATTATCCATTTGAAACTCTAGACGCAGGGCTTTGCTGTGCAATTTAGATTTGGAGTAATTAAACATTTTCAGGTCCAAGGAGTCTTTTCTGGAGCTTAACTCCTTAACCCTGTGTAAATGAGGCAGGGTAGCAGGACAGTTCATAAAGGGACACAATGCAAAGGAAGAAAACAATAATTATACAATGCAGTCCAAAACAAAAAGACAACATAATATAAGTACTATAAAAGGAAGCCCAAGATACAAGAACATGCAAAAGTAATTAGATAACAAAGCAAATATACACTACCAGCCAAAAGTTTGGGTGCACCTTCTCATTCTATGTTCTTTTTTTATTATTATTTACTACATTGTAGGTAAATATTGAAAACAAACAAAACGATGAAGGAACACATGGAATTATCTAGTAAACAAAAAAAAAGAGTTAAACAAACCAGAATATGTTTTATAATAAGGTAATGATTTTTTTTTACTTAGTTTAGTGGTTCTCGCCATAATGTGGAGAAGAACCGAAGTCAGATAGGATCACTAACTGGGGACCAACCCGACCATCACAACTGATGATCCCAAACACATTAAGAAGGAGAGAAATTAAAAACTGTGGCCCATCTGTTTCTTTGCATTATAGCTCCCTTTACTTGGTTCGTCAGTGGTCTGGACCCCACCAGTAAGAAGATGTTACTTAAGTTGTGAATCAGTCTTAACTGGAGTTTTTAAGCACTGTGTACACAGTGGTGGTCCTGACCTTCAATGTACAGAATAAAGGGAGCTAAATACATTTTGCAAATGGACTACAGTTCGTCATAGCAGAGTCCACCTGTGTGGTAAGTAGAGCTTTTTAACTGTACGGTGAGTGCAGGTGTTGGGATCCCTGCTTTACAGGATCTTTTATTGAAAGTAATAATACAATATTTAATCTATTCAAAGTCATGAAGAACTGATTGGACTATTTATCTTAGTCCCTCATGAAATTTTAAGTACAAAGGCCAGTTATCTTAAAAACATGTGGTTGATTTTATTTTGTTTTGTCTTTTATCCTAAATTCCGAATTGTTTCTTATACATTCAAAATGTATAAACCTTCCCCTGTTATCTCCTGCCAGAGTTCTTCCTGCAATTAAAAAAAAATAAAACTTGCTTTCTGGATTCTGCTGACATGCAGCCAGACAAGATAACCAGAGTGACAAGTTCAGTTCCCTCCTTCCATCAAAATTTATGTGTGGCTCGGTGTAAATCCCCCTTCTCATCCTAATCCACACATCCGTCATCACTCTCCCTCTTTCCCCTCGTAGATCAGGTTCAGTTTGCAAAGCTGTCGACTCCTTGGAGTTCACAGACGTTTGGCGGCTAAACACAAAGTTTCAAATATCCATTAAATAAGTGGCAACGTGTTTGACAGCATACATGCCACACATACAAAAACAGTGTTTGTTTAACAGGCAGTGAAAGTTTAAACATAATTTACAATACAGTTGCTATGCCAGTGACCTACAGACACACACTTTTAGCTCAGCTAAATACATTTCTACAAAATATTCCAGTCTCCTTCACTGAATATGTTTGTTATGTACTAACTCCTAATTTAATACAGCTGTTTGATTTAATCAGAATGTGAGTATCAGGTGAATATTGAAATAGCTCATTATTTTCCAGTGCTGGACATCAAAGTTAAGGGAAGATTCAGAACACTGTGTACATTATCATACTTTGCTATGTGTAAGCTTTGTTTATTCTAATTGTGTTTGTCTCTGTAATCTCTGTAAATGGTGATTTTCAACTTGAACATTAAAAAGAGAAAACAAATGTAAAAAAATTCCTGCAACAGGTTTGCTGTTTTACAGACAACAACTTTTGCATGTGTCTGTGTTTGATGTGTGTGTGTGCACGTGCAGAACCTCCTCCGGCCGTCACAGTGCCATTTAACATCACAGCGTCTCCTGGCTCTGTGGCCTTGCTGACCTGTGTGGTGGCCAGCACAGTGCGCTTTAACCTGACTTGGCAGCGTGGCGGCGTGGACGTTCGGCCCGACATCCGCACACGGCTCACTACCAACCTTTCCCTGGAG
This sequence comes from Brachypetersius altus, assembly GCA_037974465.1. Lineage (NCBI taxonomy): Eukaryota > Metazoa > Chordata > Actinopteri > Characiformes > Alestidae > Brachypetersius > Brachypetersius altus. The sequence continues at coordinate 14,936,720 of JBBPDB010000153.1, read as the reverse complement.
ATCCTGCGTGTTACCCCGGATGATGCTGGGTGGTATGGCTGCATCGCTGCCAACGAGGGTGGAGTGTCGTCTGCTCGTGTCTACCTGAGTGTGCAAGGTAAGCATGGATTGAATCTATACTCTATTAACTGTGCAGCGCATTATTCTGGACATCTGACATTTAGTAGTATTGTCCAAGCTCGTATTGACCCAATAAGCACGATTGCTAATGAAGTAATAGTAAATTCAACTAATTGTTGTTAAGGATTTGTCTTTTTTTTACAATTTGTTTCGATTTTTACAAATGTCTATCCAATTTAGTCATGGCCAATTTGATCAGATACCCACGCTGGCTAGCTTCACACTGGTAGACAGAAGAGAGAGAACCATCCTTCCAACCTTTAGAGATCAAATCCGGTTGTGCTTTTTTGGATTCCTGCCCACAGATGGTTGTGTTATCACCAAGGACTGAACGTGCTAAATGATAGGGTCAGCACTTAGACAGCATGAGGGTCCTTTTTAGTAACTTGGATGCTGTCACATACCTACCTACCTATATATTCAGTGCACTTGTACACTGCTGATAATGTCCAAGTAGTATACCTGGCTTGTGCTCATTATTTGTGCTGGAAATCAAAGTTAAGGGAAGATTCAGAACACTGTGTACGTTATCATTCTTTGCTCTGTATAAGCATTGCTTATTCTAACCCTGTTTGTCTTTGGGTCAGGGGTCAATGCTTCAAATCTCAGTAATCAGCATCACTGCTTCCTTGGCAGATCGAGGCGTTTATGTAGTGCTACAAGTTCCTTGGTTCTTGGTTCTGTCGACATTAAGACATGGTCAGATTTATGCTGCTGGTTTTGGGACTCCTGGCAGAGAAGGCCTCCTCCCTCCTCTCCAACACCAGATCCGTTTTCAGCACAGCGCTGCTCCTATATTTCACTTTGATAGTTTATGGGACGTGCGAAAATGATTTACGCTCCAACTCCCTCACCAAGTACTGCAATTCTGTGCTTTCCATTCAAGCAGACTCTCATTCTCTGAATGTCCAGAGCTCTCCTTTCTCCAAAAGTCTCCTCTGCACAGAACCCCTCTGCAGTAGGCAAAACCCTAATCAGATGGTCAGGGGTCACAATAGCCATAGAATAAAGGCTAAGAATGCCACATATGAAACCGTAAAGATAAGCACGAGGATGAAAAGTTTTTAAAAATAGAATCATATAGGGGCAAAAAAACAATGTGAAAAAACTGACATCATAAATTCAATGAATGTCAAGGATTGTGTCTGTATCATTGTAACATCCTATCTTTCCTGTTTGTGATGCTTCCTATTTGTGATGTAAAAATCTCCCTTTGAAAACATACCTATTAGATCATTCTAAGTCAAGAGACCTGTTCTAGAGCCTTACAGTCTGCAAATTTAGGTGTCATTACACTTCAGAGGCAGCATGTTAGAAACCTCAAGGTGCTATTTACAGATGGCCTGGATTAAGTCATACCCAGCAGCTAACTTATCAAAATGTTTTTCTCATCTGGTCATTGTTATGTTCTTATCTGACTTCAGCAGCTGTATTCTATTATCGCCAGCCACAAAAACATGCACTACAGGCTAAAAGTTTGGAAGAGCAAAAGTAAACAAATAAATATGTTTGTTAAGTTAAAAATACGAAGGACCTGCCAAGGACTGAATTGTAATAATTTGTTGAAAGATGCGGTTAATCAGGTTAATCAGCTAAAACATGTTTGGTGTCCGGATTCAGCTTATTAGCATAATTAAAAATACAATCTGCTCAAGCCACATCCACATCTTCATTAAGGTCAGAGTTGTTTCATTAAGGTCAGTATGGCTTACTGAGAGCTACAAAAATTTATGAATTAATCAAACTGCACCCTGTGGCTGAACACTGCGTCTAGCCGTTTTAGAAACCAAACCTTTTATTCGTTGAACTTAGAACATATCCCACCATTTTTATGATGATCGTGTCACATAAACTGATTCTAGATCAAGACTTCCACACCTGAATTTGGAAATTTGGAGAAAATGCCCTGTTGTCTGTAGTGACTTCCTGTAGCCCTGTTGTCTGTAGTTTGGTTCATTTTTATAGCTCATGGTAAGTCATACTGTGTCCTGGACCACATCATTAAAGTGTGTAGGGGCATTACCTTGCTCAAAGGTAGCAGTGCTGGGATTCGGACCACAACCTATTGTTTGCAGGTGCAACACCCTAACTACAAGGCCACCAGTTCCCCATTCCATTCCATTGCATTCCATTCCATTCCATTCCATTCCATTCATTTGACAGATTTTTTTATCCAAAGCCATTTACAATTTGAGGAAACACTCAAGCTTCAGGACAATATGAGCACCAGAGGAGATTTCTAAGTGCTAGACTGCTAACCCAGTCACTCTGTAGGCAAAAGTTATTTTTGGGCAGTCAAGAGTAGTTAGTGTAGGTCAGTCAGCAGTGGGGTGACATGTGACCTTTTGAGTTGGTTGAAAACCAGCTGAGCCCCTGCATTTGGGGCAGTTGGTAGCCTAGTGGTTAGGGCCTCTAGGCACCTCTGAGGTACCCTGAGCAAGGTACCGTCCCCCACACACTGCTCTGTGTTTGTAGCTGCCCCCTGCTTCACTTGGTGAATGGGTTAAATGCAGAGGTTGTATTTCGTGCCGTTCACGCTGTGGTGTGTTCACGTTTGACAAATGTTCACTTTCACTAATCTTCATTCTGAACCGGCTGTACAGGTCTTATTGTACAAGCTGAGAGACCCACTATGAGCATGAGACATAACCATGGCCTGTACCAGGAGTTGGGTGTCATTACTAAATGAGGTACTGAGTGAGATTTTTCTGGTGTTGTGTAAGACAAAGCAACATTACCAAGGGACAGATGCAGTGTGGTCAGAGAAGGATAGCTGTTCATCAATCATATCAGCAAGGCTATGCCACTTCAATGAACAATGATGCAATGAGAGTGGGTTGAGAGAAGGTTTGGAGGTGTACACAAATGTTTTGGGTGACTTCTGAGGTTTAATGTTTGTTATCAACGTCAGTCTCATGGCTGCATGGTTAAAAAACATTTTTTTCTCATATTTGCCTGATTCCTCACAGTCAGATGACCTGATTCATGATTATATGCTCATCATTGCTCAAAAAGATGCCAGTGGATTCAGCACGAGATGCATTCTTTTTTGTACCCTTAAATACCCAGGAGCCTCCATTTCTCATTTATATAACTTAAGGATAGCTCAGGCATTATACATAAGAATGCATGTACTTATTAAAAGTCTTTAGGAGTTAAATCAGCGCTTGCTCTTGTAAGCAGAGTGACTTTTGCACTCTATAATTTCCCCCATTTATTGACTGATGAGTGTCTCAATTCATCATAATAGTCATCTCTAAAACCCAAGACTCTAATTTGACTTCCTTGTCCGTTGTTTCCCCTCTTTTTTCACACTACATCAAGTCTTCCAACTTGTAGTTTTTCTCTGTGGTGTCAGTTCCTGACCTTACAAACAGCTGTCATCCACTGTGTGTGTGTGTGTGTGTGTGTGTGTGTGTGTGTGTGTGTGTGTGTGTGTGTGTGTG
>JBBPDB010000153.1:14874020-14927297 GCA_037974465.1 Brachypetersius altus | reverse complement strand
ACGGGTCCACACAAACAGAACTTAAATACAAGGAAAATCAATGACAACAAAACACAAATCAGGTGAACCTGTGACACGTGGTTCTAGACAGACAAAACCCATGGCCCCTACTGGCCACTGGCCGAGCCGTGACAGATACCCTGGTATCTTTCACTCTTTCCCCTCATTTTCACTGCTAGCTGAGTCAAGTAAAGCTCCATTGCTTTTTTCACACTGTCACTTATGCCGCATAAACAGAGTCAGGCCAATTATGCTCTCCTAGACTCCTGGTGACAGGGCCAGTTAACCAGTACCCATGGACAAATATTTGAATGCATTTCTTACACATCATACTGTCCAGGACTGCTTTATGTATAAAAGCTTTAGTTTGTTGAACAAGAACAAAATATATACAGCAGAACTATAATGTGTACTAGATTATTAAAAGCTGGGATTATTGTGTACCAAAAAAAGTGTTGGTTGAGGAGGGGTTCTTTTTGTATTTGATAAACCTGTTACTGTTTATTTTTTTTCATAGTAGTGAGAGAATTAACATAATGTGATAACATGACCATTTTTTCATACATTGTGTGTGTTTTTTCAGTTCCACCTATTATATATGGTGCAGATGAGAGCACTGATGTAAATGTCATCATCAACAGCCTTCTGGAACTGGAGTGCCACGCTACAGGCGTACCGAAACCCACCATCACGTGAGGGGCTTTTTCATTAAAACACACGTACATTTTTCCTCAGGGATCACTGGCTACAAACTGACCAGCATTTCTGCTACGTATGACATGCAAGCTTAACAGAAATTCACCACACCACTCTCTCAAATCATCATTTTTATTGGAAAAAGCAAAAACATGGAAAAAGCAAAAACATAAATCATAGCAAGAATTTAGTTCCTAAATGGCACATACAATAAAGATATGGGGTCCAGTGTACTGAGGCTTTTGTGCCAGTTAAGGGCACAAATTTGATGCATTCTGCTTATATTTTATATACACAAATCTACAAATACACTTCTTCCTCGTTTAAATGCATTTGTAGAGGAGGAGCATGCAAAATGTTAAGTGATCAAGCAAAATAATGGAGGTCAACATGTGTGGCTCATTACATATTCCGCTCAATTTAACATTAACAGCAGATTAACAGCATAAACTTATTATTCTCGTTAAGATGTTGTAAACAAAAATATTGGGGTAAAGAACTTCCTTGTTTAACCTCGCTTGTCTATTCAAAGCTAAACCTTCAGCTCTTGATTTGTCTCAAGCTTCTTGACAACTGTATTATCTCACTGTAACCTTTAATCCCTGCAATTTACAAGCACACAATGGAATGCAATGATGGTACATATTTTTGCTGTTGTTTGTCTGTTGTGTGTTTATCTGTTATGTACTGTGTTTGGCTATAAAGGAGCACACAGAGGAATTGATGGGATTCGATTTGTTAGGTGCGTTTCTGGCTCTAGAGAGACTCTAGTCACAAACTGAGCTGACTTACCGTTCTTGTGCCTGAACTGATGATGCTGGATTACAGAGCCAAGCCAGTTTCCAACTGTACCATGTATGGACTATTTCTCTTTCTTTTTCCTTTACGAAAGTTTTTTCTCTCTTTGTAGGTGGCTGAAGGATGGGAAACCAGTGAGGCAGGGGGAGGGAGTGAGGATTACGGCTAATGGTCATCGCCTGGTTGTCTCTCGTGCACGAGTCTCAGACACGGCGCTATTCCAATGTGTGGCCACAAATGAAGCAGGAGAACAGGAGAGAGATTTTAAAGTAGCTGTTCATGGTAATAGAAAAGACCCATTTCAACCCTGAATCTGTTGTTTAATGCTGCATGTCATTCTAATCTGTCTTTTAACCTGTTCTTAATATGGTATTATGTTAACTGCTTTCGAACAGCGGGTCTGAAACGGGAGGTAATCAGACTTTACATAATTGCTACATAATTATATCCATAGAATGCAATTTATGTAGAGCTTAATTGCTATAAAACCATTCCTGATTTCATTAAAACACTTATAATGAGTTCACGTTTCTTTCTCATGTAGTGCCTCCATCAATTCGTTCTGCTGGCCCTGCTGAACGGTCTGTGATTCTTCACAATCCCATGAGTCTTCAGTGTGTGGCCAGTGGTGTCCCAGCTCCCAGCATCACTTGGCTCAAAGATGGTCGTCCCGTGGATACCACACAGGGTTTACTTAAGGTCAGTTCCTCCATGTCTCCCAGAGCTCATTTACACTGTTTTAAAGAAACAAAATTCTGCTTTATTTTACAATCGAATGTCAACGACTTTTAAATCAGAATCAGCAATGCAGTGTAAAAGTTAACTCATCATCAGCAGGAAACACAAGTATTCAAGTTCACATCAATTTTAAAAGCACAAGAAAATGTTAGAAAACCTGGAAAATGGTTGTACAAAAATCTATTTAAAATGAGTAGTTTTGGGTCATATGGTGTATTTAAGTTTGATGATATCAGCATGGGTAGGTCTCATCCCAACCAGCAACATCACTTTTTTCTTCTTGGAAGTTACTTTCTTGCACAGGATTATGAATCTAGATCTGATCTTGGTATATAATTTAGTCTATGGATGTTAAATGAAGTATGTTAAATAAAGATGTCCCACTCTCTCTGTCTGTAATATAGTTGGAGTCTGCAGGCAAAGTTCTGCATATTATGGAAGCCAGACTGGAGGACACTGGCAAATACACTTGTGTAGCCACCAATGCTGCAGGAGAGGCCCAGCAGCACATTCGCCTCAGTGTGCATGGTATGGGACAAGTTATGAAGCATGTGCTTCCCATCAAAAATTTGGGGACATCATGCTTTCCATTTTTTTTGAACAAATTAGCATGTTTTTGTCTGTTTCAATAACTCCAGTAGTTTATATCTTGCCATTTGTTACTGCAAAGACTGCTAAAGCCAACATGTTTAATCTCCTTGTTGTAATGTTCCACTGTCTGCATGTGTTTAACCTGCCATCTGTGTATTCTTATTTCATGCACTCAGTTGCGCTGAGTCCATGTATGCATGAGTGACTGACTGTCATATGATGCATGTTGAACAATGGCAAGCAAGTGAGAAAACGATTGTTACGTGACATCGTTGTGGTAGTAACTATCTATTCCATGTTGCATCCTTGAATTTGAGGAAATTGGGCCTGTAAATTCTATGAAAAACAAATTGATTTTGATGTTTACAAAGGTGGGGGAACCCTGTAAACAGCTGCACTATTTTAACAAAATCTATGCTGGTGTTTGTTTTTAATTACTTAACAGTAAATTTACAGTGTAAAACAAACCGTGTTCAGAAAAATGCAATGGTCATGTGTACATGGCCACTGCACATTTGTTATCTAAACCATTTCCTGTTCCTCAGAGCCCCCCAGCATCCAGTTCGCTGGAGAGACCATCAATCAAACCATTTTAGCTGGATACCAAATCCAGTTGCATTGTAAAGCAACAGGACGCCCTGTGCCAGGTAAGTTCCTTTGATTCATTAGCATTGGTTATTACTGCTTGTCACTCAGAGATCAAAATGTCATGGTTGTGTTGGGGTTATTCTTGCTGACCGCAGCTATCACCTGGTACAAGGACGGGCGGCCATTGACTAGCGCGGCAGGGGTGAGCATTCAGAGCCGCGGGCAGGTGCTGGAGATTGACCGTGCACAGGTGTCCGACGCTGGACTCTACAAATGTGTGGCCGTCAGCGTGGCTGGAAAAGCAGAACTCACACATAGCCTGCAGGTTTATGGTGAGCAGCTGTGTGTAGGGAGGGTTCAATAACACATGGAGCTAGAGATATTCTTACTAGAAATTCTTACAAAAGTAGGCTTTCTAAAGTTTCAGCCTACGCCACGTAACTTAAAGGCGTTTAATATTTTTTAAGAGTACATAGCCACTCATTTTCTCTCTCTCCTTTTCTCTTTCTTTGTTACTCAGTCCCACCCTCCATCTCCAGTAAAGGGGGCATGGTGACAGTGGTTGTGAATGATCCAGTAAGGTTGGAGTGCGAAGCATCAGGTCTGCCTGTGCCTACTCTCACTTGGCTTAAAGAGGGCAGTCCCATCTCCAGCTTCTCCAATGGCATCCAGGTAATACTTCTTGTGCCAGTTAGTGTTTTCCCTGCTTTAGCACACTTAACTAATGTAAAACTTGATAATTACCTGGGGAATTATCAATGTCATTGTCAGTAACAGTGAACATTTTTACCATTCACCATCCATTTTATTAGAAACATCTACGCTGTACTGGTCAGTTTCTGCCTGATCCTGGTGACTTTTGACCAGATATAATTTACTGTATTGTACAGTAAATTATGTACACTATTGTACACTAGCAAAGTGGAGCTACAAGAGTGGGCTTTCAAATATAATACCTGGTGAATATATATGCAGTATATTGTGTGACTGTGGATTGTGTGTGTTTCTGTGTTTGTAGTTACTGTCTGGAGGAAGGGTGCTATCCTTCAGCAGTGCCCAGGTCAGTGATACTGGCCACTACACCTGTGTGGCAGTGAATGCTGGTGGGGAGCAGCAGAGAGAGTACGACCTACGTGTCTATGGTGAGGTCCTACTTCCTCAATAAGCCCCAAAAATTTGACAAGGCATTGATATTTTCTCAGTTTTGTTTAGACTGTACACATGCCACACAACCTTAAAAAACAATCGATTACTATAAATGACACGGTTACCAATCATTAACACTTCATTAACTTCATAAACCATTAATAAGGAGTTATAAAACAAAATTAAATATAACAGTGACCTGTTATGCTGTGTAATGCCGTCTAATTAAATATGACATCACTATTTGACAGATCACTGTTACCCTATTTGTGTTATAACTGTTCATTATTTTATTCATTAATATAGATGTTTATTATTAGACATTGTTTACAACCCAACTATAATCTATAATGTAAGATCCCATTATAACTGTAATCTTCTAACTGTAAAATTTCTTTCTCACTACAAATTTTTATTGTTTATTGAGATTATTCAGGTGATTGACCACCATACACTACTAAATTAGCTCCAGATTTCAAAACATTATGGCCTGAAACTTGATTCCCAGCTCCGCAGTTGTCTCTGCCAGACCTCCCAGAATCTGCAGACTAGAACCCTTTGTTAGTTGTGGATATATTTAGGGTACAACTAATAACCGTATCTCATCAGTAGTCATACTCCAACTATACATAAAACAAATGCTGTGCAATGGCAATACAAGTTCATATTTCACAATAATAGAAAGCATCTAAAATTCTCTCTGGCTTGAAACTTGATTACAATTTCCTTATTAGCCATGACGTTTGCCTGTAAGCTTTTAACAAGCAGTGCAATATTATGGCTTTCATCTTGAATGATTGAACTTTAAAGTTTGCAATAAAAATTCATTTCCTCATAAGCTTCCTTTTATGATGCAATCAAGAGAAGTATTATTGAAACACAAACTTCATAATGATTTTCATGAGCATTACAATGTGCTTCCACTCTTTGCAAGATGAAGGTAATCACCTCCAAACTCTGGAGAGAGCGACAAGAGGCCAGAATAATGAGACAGCAAAGACAGAACTCCCACACGTGCGATAACAGCTTGTTGAAGGGATAACATGGTTTAAAGTATGGTGTCGTTTTGAAGCTTCATTCAAACAGAAAAATAAACAAAAATCTCATCAAGTATTGCACCTTTACAGCTTTTACAGCTGTTTTATGCCACTTCATTATTTACCTTGTAGAAAATATTTTTCTTGATTGCATCATATGTAACAAATATTACTGTCTCAGAATCAGTATTCCCTACTATTTTATGAGGTCTATCTGACCTCTAAAGGGAATGTTTGTCCCTCTAAAGGAATTGTTTGCCAAAAAATGTAGTTTTTCAGCCTAGGCATGTTTGTTTTCCAAATTTTCTGACCAAAAAACACTACAATTCAATAGTCACTCATTGATCATCAGATCTTCTCTCAGATTGTTCAAACCACATTCAGCTCTTCATTAATGTGGCATAGGCTCATCAGTGTAGTTTAACACACTGTATTAGCTTACTTTGAGTTGATCTTGAACTTACCAAACTGATTCTGGATCAGCAGTTATACTCCTGAGATTATGAAAACAGACTCTGTTGACCACAATTGCTGATTGCAGCCTTTGGCTAGACTAGAAGTTTCTAATATGCTTATTTTAATAGCTAACAGTAAATCATACTGACTTATAAACCACAAGTCTGTGCCACCAGCTGGGAGCGATTTGAACTGGTTTGGAAGTTTTGGAAGTGTATTTGGTTTACAACATATGGCCCATAGCTCCAGTGTTGAACTAAAATTCATACACCAAACATGTCTTGGGTGATTAAGTGCACCTGCTGTAAGTAGGAAATTGTGTTACTTGCATTAAATTCCATTCAATTCCATTAAAGATTCTGGACGAATCACGTGTTAGTTGGTGCACCATGGTAGATCTTACTTAATACTAACATGGTGCAACATGGTAAATGTGGTGATGGTATTAGTATATCAAACCCAATGGAATTGCTGGGTTATAGCACATGAGAGAAACTGACTATTTGAAGTATCTAGTTGGTCTTTCCACAAAATAAGCAATTATGCAAAAATTATGAAGACTCCCATTGATTTAGTTTGCCCACACACAGCGTGGAGGTGGAGTTTAATCTCTAAATATATATCTGCACGGGTAGATGTTTAAAAAAGTGGCAGGAGAGAATTATACACACAAGTGTGCAGAATAACAAAAACCCTTACACTTGCCCATTTTTTGTGCTTGACACACAAAAAGTATTTTCTTGCTGCCTGATGTATGCCACCCTTGACAGATGCCACTATAACAAGATAATCAATGTTGTTCATGTTAGCTGTCACTGTTTTTCATGAAATGTCTGATTAGTACAACAGGCAGGGCTGCACTGAAGTCATTAGAGCTTTAATGAAATTTCCAGTAACTGTGCTTGTCTTTCTTTTGTGTATTTCAGTGCCACCCAACATCATGGGTGAGGAAGTAAACAGCACAGTGCTGATTGGTCGTTCGGTGGAGCTGCGTTGTCAGAGCGATGCCATCCCCCCACCCACTCTAAGCTGGCGTAAGGATGGGCGGCCACTGTACAGAAGGCCGGGAATGACTATATCTCAGGATGGCAGTGTACTGCAGGTGGGAATCTCCTTCCACTAAGCCCTGCACACTCCCATTTTATTTCTTTCTGTTTACTTCGTTCTTTAGACTTAAACATTAGACCACAATGTTTTAATGTTTGTTGTGAACCATTATCAGGCAATACTGGGGCCCTTTTAGGACCAGCAATGAGGATTGCTGAGCTACTCATTCCTTTGTACACTAGAATGTACCAGTGTTTACAAATAGTGTGCAGTAATTGTAGTACTGTTTGGAAATATTCCATCTCAAACAGCTTCTTTGGTATGGTTAGAGAACAGCAATACAGCTGTGCCTGATCAACACGTGCACACATGCCATACCATGACCCTCCAAAAAATATCTTGAGGGGTCATTGAGTAGAAGAATAGATTTGTTGTTACTGACAATGTGGATAAGCACATTTAATTAAGTTTGGGTTGTTTTGTATGTTGCAGATTGCAAATGCTCAGCTGCAGGACACGGGCAGGTACACATGTGAGGCCATAAACATAGCAGGCAAGACGGAGAAGAACTACAACCTGAATGTGTTGGGTGAGTCCCAACACACTGTGAGACTTGGGATGTTGGTATGGTAACACGCTTGCTGTTGCAATAGAGAACGGTTTGCTGGGTGTGGCAAGAGGAGATGCATTGTGAGCAGTGATGTCAGTGGCAATGAGATGATATATTGCTGGACACACATGAGTGAAAGAACCACACCTCTTTCCTCACTGCTCCCTGTTCATCATTTGAATTGTCTACATAGGAGAAAAATGAGATTTGTGCTTTATGCTCCCAGACCTGTGAGGATAAAGCTCACTCTGCCAGCTTTCTGCTCCCAAATGTTTGGGTGGGAATGACGAGATAATTTATTCCTAGTGTGTGTGTGTGCGTGTGTGTGTGTGTGTGCGCGCACTCACTAGTGTTTCATATGTATGTGCAAGTTGGATGTGTGTATATGCATAAGTGTTTCTGTGTATTTAGTTCTTACTGGCTCCCCATGGAGTAAAGTTTGGTCTGTCTCTCTCTTTTTTTTGTTTCTTTCTCTCTTTTTTGCCCCCTTCAGTTCCCCCTAGTATCCGTGGCTCTGAAGAAGTGTCTCATCTGACGGTGACAGAGGGTGGACTCATCACTCTGGTCTGTGAGTCCAGTGGCATCCCACCTCCCAGCCTCACCTGGAAAAAGAATGGCAAGTTCACCCTCATCATCAACTGTGGCATCAGTATCTACATCTTCTAATTCTTCCAAAATTTAGATTTTGTCTTCCCTGTCTGTTTGTGTGAATGCATTTACAGGTTCAGAGCTGAAGGTGGACTCTCGTGTGCGTGTGCTGTCTGGTGGGCGTCAGCTGCAGATCTCTAATACTGAGAGGACTGATGCTGCTTCCTACATCTGCCAGGCCTCCAGTGCCACTGGCAATGCTGTCAAAGAGTACAGTCTGCAAATATATGGTACACAGACATTTGTGCACACAAGTACACACAGTCACATTTAGGTTCATGCAAAAACAACCAAATATTAGTTTAGAATTACAAAGCCCAGCCCAGAATCCATGAGTTGTATAGTTCTTTGAGCATCATTTTATCTGTATGCATTACATAAATATATGCACAAATGACTTCTTGCCTGCTGTGTCTACACGGTAGCTAAAATTTGTGCAGTAAACCTCAATTTATTAAAACACAATTTAAGGAACAATGGGGTAGAGGAATTTGAATCATCCTGTGTGCAAATATGCACCCTGAAGCACTTGAGAATCATTTAATTTACTACCATCTTCAATACACATTATCTGGTTATCTTTTCTTTAAACAGGAAGATCTTTTTTTACTGACTATTATTTACATTCCTCCTTAGGCCAACCCGACAACGTCATTCGTGTTGCTTTTGTCTTAGTAACTGACGATTTCAACAATGTATCCCTTAACAAGATGATATTCACCTTCACACAGTTTGCTGTCAAAGAGGCATACAGCTGCACAGCCATCAGAACACAACTTAGTGCACCTTTGGTATATGTTCCTCCGGGAAAAATATAGTTTGCTGATTCTGATTATTGTGGCACTAGTAGGCATGTCTAAAAGTGATGGAATTATGCATTTTTCATTTTAGCCAGAGTTTCCCTAAAATAATATTTTTCCCTAAGAAAAATAATTTGTAATATTATTGTCCTATCACCCAACATGTTTGGTACTGTGGTAAAGAACAATTCTCCATCCTGTCATCTTCAGTTCGTCCATCCATCAGTACATCAGGAACAGGCGACGTGACAGTGGTGCGTGGGGGCGATGTTACCCTGCAGTGTGAGGCGGAGGGGTTGCCCAGGCCTGCAGTCACGTGGCTAAAGGATGGCAGGCCTCTGGGTGTTGGAGCTGGAGCTGGAGCGGAGGTTCTCAGTGACGGCAGACTCCTCCGCATCAAAGATGCTCAGGTTGCTCACACTGGCCGATACACCTGCATTGCTGTCAATGTGGCTGGACAGGCTGACAGCAAGTATGATGTCACTGTGCATGGTAAGAGCTTGTGTGTGATGCCTTATGTGCATTTTTATCAATTACAGGGTGTTTTATTTGTAACATTTGATAAATATTGTGGTATTCTATTTGGGTATATAAATATTAGGTACTTAACAGTGCTCTTGAATCTCCATTTGCAGTGAATGGATGTTTGTCTATTGTGGACTAAAGTGGGAAACCACTTATGTTCAATTAGTGCATTTGACTGCATTGTGTTGGTTGTACATTGTGAGTGGGTATTTAATTTAATTTATTGAAATAAAGTGTTTTATAGTATCTGGATGGCATCATCACATTTGTTTATTAGATCCTTTTGTAGACATAGAAAAAACGTATTCACCCCATAACCCCGTTACAGTCTGATTGCCTATTGCCAAAATGCTTACTCTATTGGGGCTACTGAAGTATTAGATTATGCTGGAATGATCACTTTACTTATTATTTATGTATGTGCGTGATGTATTTGTCTTATTATGAATGTGATGTGTGTGCATATAGTTCCGGCAAGTATCAGCAGGCAGACCCACGTGCCTGAAAATGTCAGTGTGGTGGTGAGGAATCCAGTTGCCCTCACCTGTGAGGCATCCGGCATCCCATTACCCGTGATCTCCTGGCTCAAAGACGGCCGGCCAATCAGCGGATCCAGCTCTGTTCGCATCATCTCAGGTATGAGCCTCCTGATGCTGTAATTGCATCAAAGTGCCTTCAATTTAAATATCATTATCAGCTTCAGTGCAATAGATTTAGCTAGTAGGTATATGACAAAAATATAATATCCTGATTTTTACAATGCACATTCAAAATATGCTACAATATGCCTCTTAACTGACATCTCAGAAAATGGAGCAGACAAAAAAGAGCCAAAACCGCAAATACAGATTATTTTTCCACACTGCACCAAATACTATAATAACTATAATAGCAATAATTTGTACACACTGCAGTATTCAGAAGTTCCATTAGTTTGAGTGGTCAGAATCTGGTCACACATGCTCACATTTGCTATATTTCACCTTAGAATTGTTGTCATATAAAACATGACATTAAAACATGGTCAACAGACTGTTAGTTAACAAATTTGCTCTTTTTCTAAACAGGCTTTGTCTAAATGATGTTTGTAAGCTTCCACTCTTCATGCTTAAGCCTTAATATGTAGTGCCGCACCTTCTCTCTTCCCACATATTCTTACTTCAGGAACTATTGCCCATTAATGTGGCTTGATGTAACTGTTAGTGTGATTGTTTGCCTCTGTCTTGCTCAGATCAGATGAAAAGTTCCTATGTTGTATCAGATCAGGATGCATGTATCAAATGGAAGCAATTACTTTTAGTACCCGGTCCCAGTGTTTATTTCATATCCCAAATTTGCAGAATCCAGGAGGAGTCCTCAGTGGCAGTTTGCAGACAGAGGTCAGACAGGTGGTTAAAAGTCAACCATAACAAATTGTAATAAGATCAGTAAGTCAGCAAGCCAAATGCAACAGCACAAAAGGGACAATTGAAAAGACAAACAGTAAGGCAAGGGCTTCTCATATTTGAAACAGTGAAAAATGTGCATTCATGCTCTCCAAAGCAAACAGCAGCTGCTTGAGAATCGGCCGCAAGTGTGTGAGGTACATCCATCACTGAACGCCATGCTGATCCAGACGTCATAAACCAAATCAGAGGCAGAGGTCACCTCTGGAAAAAGATGCAGTGAATCAAGCTCTGCTGCACAAAAAGGCATAGTTACAGTGGCCAGACTTTCATAGTTACTTATGTTTTTACTTCCCTGATGGCTACTTTATTGCCTGGATTTCTGGACATGTCCAAACGTGTCCACTCAGTACTGAGGTCATAGACAAACTGAAGGCTATTGTAATACAAGCCACATTTGCTGACACTTTTGCAGTCTTATGGTGCTCATCATCGACACTAATGCAGGCACTACACTAGTGTGTGTGTCTGTATGTGATCGAGTATGGATTGTTTTCCCATCTTCTCCTGATAAGTATTCCTTTGAAAACATTGTGAAATTGGATGAATGAAAGTGAGAGTGATTTGTGTGGGTGAGTCGAGTCACTTGTTTAAACAGCTGTCTGGACAAGCGCTCCCATTTCACATGAAGCAATGTGGATGTTTATGGGGTGTATTTTCTGCTTGAGGTACAGGTTGGTTATTTACTTTGACTGCCAAGAGTCAAATTTCAAGGCTAGATTCAGCTATTAGTCAATTATCACTGATACGAAAATGTCATTAGACCGGCTGCTCATTCTGATGCTGCTGAATACTGACTATTGAAGTTGAAGGAAAAGACTCTGGCCTGATATTGCACCAAAGAATTAGGTAGACAAACGGTTAAAATCTGCAGAATTATTTCAGTGAATACAGTTGTGATTCAGCTTTGAGAGTGAGGTCTATGCAGGATTCATTTTTAGTCCTTTCTCCCTCAGACAACTGAAGTTATTTGTCCTGCTTCTGCCTGCAACTTAATCGTTCCTTGTCCCACTTCCACTGTCCCTCAAAAAATGTTCAGATAATTGGTTGCCCCATAACAATGTTATTAAATGTTTATTACATTTGTTGTTTTATTCTTTTTTTGTTTAAAGTAAAGTCACATGTGAACACAACGCATCACAGCACACAGTGTGAACAATGTTAAATATTCTCGTTTAACCCATTCGTGATCACACAGTGCCGCAGTGGGTAGCGCTGTTGCCTCACACCTCCAGGGTTGGGGGTTCGAATCCATAGGTATGTCTATGTGTGTCCTGTGGGGGGCTGCCTCATGCATGTAGACCCTGGGATATGCTCCAGGTACCGGGTTATAGAAAATGAATGAACGAATGAATGAATAACCCATTCACCAACTGAAGCAGTGGGCTGCCACCAATGGTGGATGCTCAGGGAGGTGTGTGTGGGTATGGTACCTTGCTCATGGGTACCTCAGTGTTGTCACTACCAGTCCTGGTATTAGTATGTGTATATATGCTATGTATTCATGCTAACTATTCAGGGATTTTATCATTTTACTCAGACTGTTTGATAGAGATTTTTTACTTGCCTTTCCCACTGTGGGTCCCAAGGGGGGGTGGGGGGATTGCATGTCCCTATTCTGTAGTATGTGAACATTGTAGAACCTTACAATATAGCTTACGTTTTTGCTGGTTGTAACATAATTACCATATAATTACCAATAACATAACATGCCTTTTGTGCAAAAATCAAATTACTACCAAGGGTGGAATACCACTTTAATGCAACAATTCAACTGCCCATCTTTCATTTGGACAAACTTTTCTACGGTCTGCCTGGAAGTATTTCCATGAGCATCTTATTATAATATCGGTAATATTACTGTTGGAATTTATTATTAACAGACCGTAGATGATGCATAGCAGGTAAATGCTACTACAGTACCATCTTATGTGATGTATACATTACTAGCAATACTGAGAACTTTCTTTCTCTCCTGGTCAACCTGAGCAGGACAGGTTCCCTTTTGAGTCTTAGTTCCTCCCGAGGTTTCTTCCTCCAGCTGAGGGAGTTTTTTCTTGCCTCTATCGACCTGGACTCTGTAAAGAAAAAAAACTTCTTTGTAAAATGCTCTACATAAATAAATATTTTATTAAACTGAATTTAATTAACTTCCACCCCGAATAAGTTGCCCATTTTAAACAGTTTCAGTGTCCAAAATCTGACTTTGGATTTCATTATGCGTTTCATAGGTGGGCGAAACCTGCGTTTGATGCACGCCTCAGTGGAGGATGCTGGGAGGTACACCTGTGTAGTATCAAATGCTGCTGGAGAGGACAGGAAGAATTTTGACCTGGACGTATTGGGTAATGTTACTGGATGACTATTGGCAAATCAGCACTATTTAGTTAACATGTGCACTGCCAGTTGCTCAGTAAAACCTATATATGTAAAAGTTTAATGTGAAGTAATTCAGCTTTTAGTGTTTTCACTAACCTGACTGGTCTATTTGGGATTAGTTCCCCCTAGAATTGTAAATGAAGGCGGATTGCAGGACATGAGAGTGAAGGAGGGACAGAATGTCACCCTGACCTGTGAGGTCACTGGTATGTCATCCCTGGTGACCAAATACACTGGACAGATACACATACCTGAACAGTCTTTCTTTCATGTTATATCTACACTGACCTCTGATCTTGTTGCTTAGGGAACCCAGTGCCGGAGATAACATGGCTGAAGGACGGCCAACCCGTGGTGGATGAGATGCGGCTGCAGGTAATGTCACACGGGCGCTTCCTGCATATCAGCGACACCCAGGTGACAGACACAGGCCGGTACAGCTGCCTGGCATCCAACAGCGCTGGAGACCGGAGTACACATTTCAACCTTAATGTTCTTGGTATGTCTGTGTGTGTATTTAGGGTTTTAGTATGTCTGCATTTAATAGTCTTATTTCATTATATCAAAAATAGTCATTTCTCTACATTAAAAAATAAAGGTTGAGAATATCTAGATTAAATTAAATATCTAGATCTAAAAAGAAATATATGCAAAGAATGTATAAGCAATATAAAAATTGTGTAGGCGTACTGTATGCACAATGTTAAAGGGTGGGTTAGTAAGTATTTATTAATATAAGCATTTGTATTTTTTAGCCTCCTAGTTTCTGCACAAAACTAAAGAAATAAATGTTGTAGGTGTTGCTTGTGTTGGAGTTGAGCGACTCAACTGGACAAGACTCAAGTAGTCTCAAGTTGAATTTCTCTCTATAGTGTAATGTTGGTCTGGTGCTTTTGTGTGTGTGTTAACATATCTCAAATACTGAAGTCTGTCTTTATCCCCAAGTTTCTCCCACAATTGCTGGCTCGGGACCTGAAGGCTCCTCTGAGGACGTAACCGTGACTCTTAACAGCCCTACATCTCTGGTGTGTGAAGCACAGTCTTACCCCCCTGCCATCATTACCTGGCTCAAAGATGGAACACCGTTTGAGTCCAGTCGGAACGTCAGAGTATTGCCAGGTTAGTCTCCTGTACCACAGCTTCTTCCTGCCTACCATCATGCTTTAGTTGTTAAGATAATTTTATTATACAGTATGTGGAAACATTGATGTGCCCTGGTCTAACTATGACTTTTGTTGATTTTGTTGAAGTGCCAATTCTGCAATATGCTAAAGTCAGCAGCTAAACGTATATAATTGCCAGTAAACTGCTCCATTTGAGTTTGTTCCCTGTAGAGAATGTTAACTTAATGTTAACTAACACCAGAGGTGTTCACATTTTTGCATATTGTACATTCACTTTGCATTGCATTCGTTAATCACTTTGACCCTTGCATCCCCTCCTCTCAGGAGGCCGCACACTGCAGATACTGAATGCACAGGAAGAAGATGCTGGCAGATACACATGTATAGCAACAAATGAAGCTGGAGAGACCCTGAAGAACTACGAGGTCAAAGTTTATAGTGAGTGTGTGAGAGTTCAGACCTCGTAATTTGGGCCAGGCTGCTGCCTTTACGACAGTATGGATGACACTGTGTGTTTGCATGTTTGTGTGTTTGTCTGTGCTTCTGTGCTTGTGGGTACACGTGTTTTCCCCTACAGTTCCCCCTGTTATCAGCAAGGATGTTCTAGGAGAAGGATTTGCCCCTAAGGAGGTCAAGATTAAAGTCAACAACACCCTGACACTAGAGTGTGAGGCCCAGGCCATCCCAATCCCTACTCTGCAATGGTACAAGGATGGACAGGTTAGAGACTCACAACGATAATAATAATATCTGAAACTAAATATGTTTGAAAGATATATATGAAAAAGGACTGTGACATATGTCATTAAAAATGCTGTTTAGAAAAACATCTTTTGATTATGTTCTGTCTCATTGATCTTTTTAACATTATTTATACTGTTCTGCCTCTTAATTAAAATGTAAGACATTTGATCTTTTGGTTATTTCAAAATGTGAACAAACGTTTAATTAATTGAAATATCATGGAAAACATTACACTCTTCTTATTATTCAAAACAGGAACTCAGTATATTATAGTTCCAGTTTGCATCTTATTGACTTTACTCTCTGTCTCTTTATCCCTCACTCTTTGTCCCTCTAGATCTTGAAGACAGATGACCGCGTTACAATAACAACTAACGGTCGCATAGTTCAGATAAAGCAGGCTCAGGTGTCTGATACAGGCCGATACACCTGTGTTGCAACCAACATTGCTGGGGAGGATGAGAAGGACTTTGATGTAAATATACAAGGTGAACAAGGTCCCACGCAACTCAGCCTCCTGTCCTCAGGCCACATACCCTGGAACCTGCTTAAAAGCTTTAGCTTAGACAATCTAACACAATACAATTCAATAAAATTTAAACTAATATTTAAACTACTTAAATTTGGTTTATTACTTTAACCCAACAGAGAATGTTTTTGATGGTGTAAAATATGCTTAAGGATTCTTCAGCATCATAGTTAATTGGTTTATGGTTCCCTCTAGTGGTTGGTTGTTCTTAGTGTAGCTACTACATAGGCACGAACATTTCATCTCCAGCCAGGGAAAATTAAATTAACACTGGATAATTTCAGCTCTAACTCTAATGTCCATTGTCAGGTTTTTTTTTCAATGTAAGTTTATATCCAGTGATTGTAATTAGTGCTTTCCTTCTCAGTTCCCCCTAGTTTCCGGGGAAATGGAAACTCTGGATCTGGCTCTTCTGGGGAGGTAAAAGACGTGATTTTGAATAACCCCATCTCCCTCTATTGTGAGACCAATGCTGTCCCCCCTCCTACACTCACGTGGCACAAAGATGGACGGCCACTCACCTCCAATGACCGAGTCCTCATCTTACCTGGTGAGTTTATCCTGTTTGTATACACAAAGTAAAATACAGTAAACCCAGCGTGGAAAAACGAGAATGTGCGATGTTCTGATGTGGGAATGGTGGACTGCAGCTGCATCATAGGGCAGCAGCTAATCATCAACAAGGAGAAAAGAATAACATTCTCGGATTGGCTACTTTCCAGCCTCCTGTCTCCCAAGACGTACTTTCTTTGTGCTCTCTGGACGGTACCAAAAAATGTATACAATTGTACTTTATATGGAAACTTTATATGCAAAATAAGTGTATGATATTTTTCTTAAAACTTTAGCACTAAAATGTATGAAAAAATGTAAATTGCTTCGAAAAAAGTAAAAACAAAACGCAGAAGATATCTGTAGTTTCCACCAATTTACGTGAGTTTCCACAAACAATTATTAGTTAAGATCTAAGGAAAAATCTGTGAATAAGCTGGGGGTTTATTGTATTACTTAATGTATGCTTATTTACTCCTTGCTCATCTTTTAGTGCATTAATTTGATACATTTCTGAAAATATGCCACCCTTATGAATGGATGAGGATTTTAAGTGTTTTTAATGATGCGCTGAGGTGAGTGTGTGTTTATATAGAATCTTTTTCTGTCCTTCTTGCAGGTGGGAGAGTGCTTCAGATTCCCCGAGCTCAGGTTGAGGATTCTGGGAGGTACACATGTGTGGCTGTCAATGAGGCTGGAGAGGACTCGATTCAATATGATGTCAGAGTGTTATGTAAGTACAGCCAAAAAAACTTGCAGCACTCATTTGTGGCTGGTTGGAGTAGAGATTACCTTGTGAGCCCACCTTGCTGGTGTATATAGTTAGAGTGCATCCATCGATGAACACTTTGTTGCGGTTTTCTAAAACACTGCTACTAATTCATTTCTGAACACAGAACCACTCATGTCTGGTTCCTTTGCACTGACACTGATGACAACCTTGTAACACCATCATGCCAGTTTAATAAACACTGTTGAGAATGATCATAAAGTGAACAGTGAGTAGAAGTATGTATAGGCATGTATTTATCATTAAGTGAATCTGGAGTGTTTGAGGTTGTCTGTTTACTTGTGTGAGCAGTGCCCCCCTCTATCCGTGGAGCTGATAAAGACGTTCCTGATGAGGTGGTAGTGTTGGTGAATAAGACCACATTACTGGAGTGCCATGCGGATGGAAGCCCCGCTCCTAAAATCAGCTGGCTCAAGGACAACCAGCTTCTCCGCCCAGACAGGACACACACACTGCTTTCCAATGGCAGGACACTGCAGGTGAGATGCACAAAACATCTTTCTGAGCTGCTTTCTTGAGCTGTCCACTGTTGCTGCGATATTGGCAATTGAAAACATGAATGTACTGTCAAGTAATTTGTATTCATTGAGATTTTTTTTAACAAATTATAATCTGAAGCAAGTTTTTGGTTGCATTTTACATTGTGAGTTTTTCCCATCTTTTTGATGCTGAATATTGTGTCCAGTTTAATGCATTTGAAATGTTAACTGGAGTCTGCTTGTGTGTTTAAGATTCTGAATGCTCTGGTGACCGACACAGGCCGCTATGTGTGTGTGGCTGAAAATGTGGCTGGAAGTGCAGAGAAGTATTTTAATCTCAATGTACATGGTGAGTTTTATTTCATAGTTTCACTAACTTGACAGGGAATTTATGCATATGCACAGTGTTTACAACTCAATTAATGACCTTTCAGTGTTTTAATAGACATAAGCTCAGGCACAAAGCATGTTTTATCGTTGGACAAACAGATTTAAGGAACACTGCCAATGTTGCTGTTTGTATTTTTAGGGTGATTGTTTAGTTTGATATGATTAAAAGTTCCAAGGTAATTCATTAGTTAAATTAGAACAATGTTAAATTGACTAATTGAAGGTTCAGTGTTATGGATAGTTCTGTCATTTGATTGTTTGTTGCTGTGTGCGGTAGTTCCACCCTCTATTCTGGGTGTGACTGTGGAGAATGCGACAGTGGTGGTGAACAATTTCATCTCACTGAGCTGTGAGGCCACTGGTTTCCCCCCTCCCACGTTAAGCTGGTTCAAAGACAGGAGACCGGTACTAGCCAACAGCAACGCTCTTATCATACCAGGTATACGAATACATACACTCATACACATACAGATGTGCACACAGATGATGCATGGGTGTTATCATTTGCCTTCACATTCTGTGTTTTTGTCTTTCAGGTGGCCGTACTCTACAAATTCTGAAGGCTAAGATGTCTGATGGCGGGAAGTACAGCTGTGTGGCCATTAATCCAGCAGGAGAGGCTCAAAAGTTAATTTACCTCACAGTGTTCGGTCAGTGTAGATGTGTTTGAAACTGGAAAAATACTGATTGCTGAAATCTAAGAAAATAATCTGTTCTCCGTTTCTTACAATGTCTGTAAAATGAGATTCAAATCAAGCTAACTTAAAAGCTGAAATTAATCCTGGCCAGTAACATTTGTTTGTAAATTTCCATACCCTGTAGTACCCCCAAGCATCAGGGATGGAGGCGGAGAGACTCCTGTAGTGGTCAGTGTACGTGTGGGGAATTCAGTAACTCTGGAGTGCCAGTCCAATGCTGTGCCCCCTCCCACAATTAGCTGGTACAAGAATGGACGCCTTATCACGGAGACCACCAACCTTCGCATCCTCGCAGATGGACAGACACTTGAACTTAAAGGAGCAGAGGTGAGTGTATGTGTGTTTGTCTAGAAGAAAATTCAATTGAAAAATCAAATGTACACAATTTATCCTCATTCCCTAAATGCTGTCAATCAGATTAAACTCAAATTAAAATTTGTTGGTCAAAGTTTGCTTCTATAGTTTTGCACTGAAGATATGAGACTACTGTACCTAACAAGTAGACTTTAATATATCATTATACTAAAACCATAATATATCATTATGCTAATACTGTAATATATCATTATACTAATACCATAGTAGCAGTCATTATGAAGCCTGAAGCTTGAATATTACCTTTATAAAAGATTTTACAATGTGTCTATGAATTAGGACATAAGAAATTGAGCATCATTAACAAGCAGTCATACATACAAAAT
This sequence comes from Brachypetersius altus, assembly GCA_037974465.1. Classification (NCBI taxonomy): domain Eukaryota; kingdom Metazoa; phylum Chordata; class Actinopteri; order Characiformes; family Alestidae; genus Brachypetersius; species Brachypetersius altus. Next base: position 14,907,786 of record JBBPDB010000153.1, on the reverse strand, counting down.
GAAACAGTAACAGTGACCTGTAGCTTGCCAAATGCCTTCGTCTATACGGTTAAAACTCATTTTTGGTCTTGCTTTGTCTTCTCCACTGTTTTACCCATCAGTGTCCACAGATTTCACATTTTTATTAGATAGATCATGTTTCCCTTTTTATTTATTCATTTGCTTATTTTTATTTATTGCAACTGCTTATTATTATGTTTAAGGTAAATAATAATGACTAAATGCTCATTTTAAACCATTCATAAACAAGGTAGTTTTATTGTAAATTGGTCATATTTGTCAGTGACAGTATGTTAGGCAGTGTCAGAACCCACATAAGTATGTCTTTTGGGCACTAACTTATTTATGAAGTATTTATGCACTGGAAACACTGTGAGTCTATTACTTGTTAGTTATAATAGCCTTGTGAAACTGTAGCGTGAAACTATAAATCATAAATCATCATCAATTTAAGCTGCTAAACACAACCTGACTGATGAACCACAGTTTGGTGTAATGACGTAAATATAACCGTTTCAATAAGACTGAACGGAGTCTCATATTCTCCTCTCTCTGTTTTTCAGGTGTCTGATACTGGCCAGTATGTCTGCAAGGCCACAAACATTGCAGGCCAGCTGGACAAGAACTTCCATCTTAACGTTTATGGTTAGAAATTGCCACAGATCTTTTGAGTTGAGCAGAACTAAATTGGAGGGTAATTGTGAGAAATACTTTTGTGAAGTCTGAACCATATGTTTGTATGTGTGTGTTTGTGTGTGAGCAGTGCCTCCAGCTATAGATGGCCTAGCAGAAGAGCATGTAGTGGAGATCATCAGTAACCCGGTGACCTTTGCCTGTGATGCCTCAGGAATCCCGCCTCCTAGCCTTACCTGGCTAAAGAATGGAAGAGTAATTGGTGAGCGTGGGACGACCATTCTGACTTTCCCATCCCCAACATGCTTGCTTCAGTTGTTTTACTGGCAGTAGTCAGTGTTTTGGCCCTCTGTGAATGTGAGAGGCAATAACTCCATACCCACCAGAGTATGTGAGTGGAGTGGAGCGGCAAGAATCTCCGCTTCGCGCTCAGAGCATTTCATGATTGCTCCAGCTCCACTCTGGGTTCACCATTTTCCGCTCCTTGCTCCCTCCTCACTTGATCCTCACTCGCTCTGTGCGTTCAGTGAAAAACAAATACATAATACTCAGAGAAAAATATCAACGTGCTTTAGTAGAGCAGTAGCGTGAATTTGTTCATGCTATGGCTAATGCAGTTGCATTATGGGCCGGAGCGGTAGTGGAGTGCTCTCGGAGCAAGAGAAAATTGCGACGCTCCGACTTTCAAAAAAATTTGCTCCAAGCTCCAGGCAAAATCATGCCGCTCCACGCCTCCGCTCCCACTCCACTCCGCTCACATACTCTGAGACCCACCCATATTCCTTGGTTAAAAGAATACTAATTTACACCATTTCCCCTAGTAGAAGACCAGCTGCTGTATGTCACATACAAGACTGCTTGAGATTACTTAACATCACCTTTTGACACACAGTTTACATTGCAGTCAATGCTTTGAGAATTATTCTGAATATACTTTTTTGACTGCTCTGAATGTTTTTGTCTGGACTTGTTTTAGAGAATTCTGAGTCTTTAGAGATGCATATCCTGTCAGGAGGTAGTAAGCTGCAGATTGCTCGTTCCCAGCTATCTGACAGCGGAACCTACACCTGCCTAGCATCTAACGTTGAGGGCAAAGCCCGCAAGAGCTACCATCTCACCATACAGGGTAAGCACTGTTATCAAAATGTATAATATAACCACAATCAGAGAAGAGCACCTTCAGATATCTGAATGGAATGTAGTTTGTGAGGCCTATTCAATTACCAGTAACCAATTATTTGCTTTTTTTACTTATTTATTTGATTGGCCAATAATTGAATTGGAGACATTTTGTATGAAATGCCTATATTGTGCATTTTCTTGATTTTTCTTTCTTTTGTTGACATGCGTAATTAATTTTCTACCATTTTAACATTACATTTTCCAAACTCTGTTATGCTCTGGATAAGGTTTATACTACTTTATTTAGAATATGTTTATTAATTGACTGGTAATTTATCTTCTTGCTTGTCTGGTAGTACCTCCCAGCATTGTTGGTTCAGAGCTGCCTGGCGAGGTGAGTGTCCTGCTGAATGACAGCATTCAGCTTGTGTGCAAGGCTGAAGGGACTCCCACCCCTACCATCCAGTGGTTGAAGGATGGGCAACCTTTGAGCCAGACTGCCCTTAAGAATATCAGGTGTGTGTGTGTCTGTGAGTTCTTTTCTTTTACTGACTATAACTTTACATGGTCCATGTAACATACATTTACCCTCTGAAGACTGGCGGTAATCATGCATCCCTCATTAATTTTAATGCAAATTATGCTGGGCAGGTGCTCTACCATTGCATTTACTGTGCCTGTGATTTTTGCATGTGATGTGCTGAGGCTTGCATGTGATGTGCTGAGGCTTACTAAGTAGGCGCTGAATTGAATCAGTTGTGTTTAATGAAGTAGAACTCTGAAGTTCTAAGTACTGTAGTGCTAGAGGAGAAGCAATGTGACACTCCGACTCTGTCTAATTAATCAGCGTCCATTATCTGATCACTGACTGCTTGTGACTAGATATCTTTTGAGAGGACTTCTATTAAAGCTCTAAGAGTACAATCCTTAATATTTTTTAGCATCCTTAGCACAGAATGACGTGTGTAGACTGTTTCTGTACCTGCAGAATCAGCCCTGATGGAAGTACGCTCACAGTAACAGCTACTCACACATCAGACAGTGGGAAGTACACTTGTTTGGCCACTAATAAGGCTGGTGAGGAGGACAAGGTCTTTAATCTTAATGTGTATGGTAAGTGTAAATTACAACTCAATACCCAAGACTTATCTCATTTGCCATATGTTAAGAAAAGAAAAGTTAGTAAATAATACTTTAAGATGACTTTAAGATCTTTGAAAAGATCTGATTCTATTCCAAGTGAGATATAGTAAACAATGTGCCCTTCCTCAGTTCCTCCGGAGATCCAGGGTAATGGGGATGCGGCCGAGGAGCTAATTGCAGTGCTGGACAGCTCAGTGAACATTGAGTGTGTTGCTAGTGGCTCCCCCTCTCCTCAGCTCAACTGGCTGAAGAATGGCCTGCCTCTGCCGGTGTCAGCCCACATACGACTACTCTCTGCTGGACAGGTTCTCCGGTAGGCCCATACCCTTTCAAATCACAAGTATTAACTCCTGCAGAGTGCATATGAAAGGAATTTTGGGCAACAATCAAACTTACACTAACAACTCCCCCCTGATCTCACTGTTTGCTTCTTTTTTTAGTGAGCCTATGAAGATAGTTAGTCAAATAGCTTAAATCTTTCCTTAAGAATACATCTCCAAAACTTCTCTCTTTCTCTTCAAACCACCGCTTCATTAAGGTGGAACAGACCTACTGATGTGGATTAGTTCTCTTCTTTCTGACTGTTTTGTGAATGCCAGCTCTGCTGCAGTCTAAAGTTGCTGCATGTAGTGGTGAAGTTACATTCATTTTTATAACTCACAGGCAGTCTTACTCAGTCCTAAACCACACTAAGTCTGTGCCACCTTGAGGAGCTGAATATGATTTTAGTAGGCTGAGAGGTTTTCAAGATTATTACTAAAGATTATTTTTGCTAAAAGATGTAGGCTATTTGAGTGACAGCTGAGTTCTAGTGTTTGTTGGCAACATTAGCCTGGTTGTTGCAGTTCTAATTTAAAAACAATATTTTGATGCTAAAATGTCTTTGCTGTGGAAAAAATGTGAAAATTTGATTTTAAGGTGTAGAAACCTCATAACAGGTTTCACATTACCTTACAAAAGGCCCATGGACTGTCTGTCTTTAGAAGCTTTTTGAACCACCTGTAATCTGTGCCATCTTAGAACTAAACAGCGTCATTTCCATGTCTAGAAACATCCACAAGGTATATAAATGTAATGTGAAATATAAAGCTACAAAGTCTGTGCTGTATAGTTAGTTAAGTTAGTTAGGCTGATTGTACATTATACTAAATTCAGAAATAAACTTCTGGCCCAGAAGGCTCTATTTAAGTTCTTAATGGGAATTTTGGTATTTATTTGTGTAAGTAATTAATGAAAATAGAAAAAAATAAAGAAATAAAGTATGTGCATGCATGTAACTGAGATGCATATGAAGTGGGATTGTAACTGAATGTACTCAATGTTGGTCAGCATTGCCCGTGTTCAGGTGTCAGATGAAGGCACTTACACTTGTGTAGCCTCCAACCGAGCTGGAGTGGACAATAGACATTACAGTCTGCAGGTTTATGGTGAGTTAGCTCAACCCATATATAAGATTAAATAAATAAATAAATAAAATAAATGAATCAATAAGCCAACTCTGAAAAATTGTCCACAGCAGTTGAAGATTACCTATGATATTTGTACATAACAGAAATTGTTTCTTTTTCTGTATTCTTCTGTCGTTTTAATGTTTCCTGTTTGTGAATGTCATTTTACTTTCATCTGCTGTTATCAGTTTCTCCGAGTTTGGATGGTGCAGGCACCACAGATGATGTAACGTTAGTTAGAGGAAACACGTTGGCTCTAGTATGCATCTCTGACGGGACCCCCACTCCAGTTGTCTCCTGGCTGAGGGACAGTGCTGCTCTGCCTGTGGACACCCACACTGCCCTGCTGAACCACAACAGCACTCTGCAGATAGCTCACATCCAGGTCCACCACACTGGACGCTACACCTGTTTAGCACGGAACCAAGCTGGAGAGGCTCGTCGCCACTTCAGTCTCAAAGTTCTGGGTGAGCAGGGATAGAAAGGCAATAAAAAAAAGATAATTTAATTGGAATATATTTAGTCATTAGAAATACTATATTCTATTCTACATTCTGCATCAGAAACAGAGAACGTGGTATAAGTAATTTCCTATTACTGAGCTTAGCTATGATTGTTACACTATTATATGATTATTATTCTACATCAGCTTTAAAAAGGCAGAGACAGAACACAAGAGTATGCAAACACAGATTTTTCTGAAGTCTTTTAGGATGAAATATTATTTAATCTGTCCTTTCCTTTGCCTTTTAGATCCTCCAAGAATAAATGGCTCTGGTTTCCCCACTGAGGTATCAGTGGTGGTGAACCATGTCCTAGAACTTGTGTGCCAGGCAGAGGGCATTCCCGTCCCCATACTCACCTGGGTGAAGGATGGCAGGCCACTGCCCCAGACAGAAAGCTTGCGCCTCCTCCAAGGAGGAGAAGTACTCAGGATCAGCTCTGCACAGGTCAGATACTTTGGGATCAGTATATTAAGATATTTGGGACAATTCCACATGATATGGACAAAACGTTACACAAGCCTAAGCATGTAATTTTTCTGGGGTTTTTTGTATAGCTTCTCCTAATATGCTGTACGTTTGTGAAATTTGGTTTCTGCTGTCAGATTGTGTTTACTTTTCAGATGTCTGTTATAACATGTAGAAAGAGATTTTCTCTGTAACCCTTTTGCATTGCATTGCTTGCCTCTGACACACACTTGCAGGTTGAGGACACTGGGAGGTACAGCTGTCTGGCAACCAGTCCTGCAGGAGATGATGACAAAGAGTATTTGGTCAGAGTTCATGGTGAGTACAGCATCATGTTTTTTGGCGTGTCTCGAAAACACAAACACTTCTAACGTTACATCAAATATTTGTTGCCACAGTTCCACCTAACATTGCTGGAGAAAGCAGTGTTCAAGACATATCGGTGCTTCAGAACAGGCAGGTGACCCTCGAGTGCAAGTCAGACGCTGTGCCGCCTCCCACCCTCTCCTGGCTGAAGGATGGAGTGCCCCTTAAGGTACATGCACACATATGTGTGGGGATTGACAATAGTATGAAGTCTCCTCTCCGTATAACTCTTTATAACCTATTTCTTCTGACTTTCAACTGAGAGCTGTTTATATGTCCCAGAAAGAAAAAAAATACATTTATAATAAAAAATACATGCCTTATCTATTACTTTCCTTTCTTTGTTCCTTTTGGGCTCTCCTAGTGGGCGTGGGAGTTTATATTTCTATGCCTTGAATATGAGACCATTGACACTAATAAAACCCTGACAGTTATTTTCATTCTTCTTGTCTGCAGGTTTCGCCACGAGTACGTGTGCTGTCCAGTGGACGCTACCTGCAGATCAATAATGCAGAACTAGGAGACGCGGCTCGCTACACCTGCACAGCCAGCAACATTGCCGGGGAGACGAGGCGCCATTTCAATGTTAGCGTGAATGGTGAGCAACAAAACTATAAAAGTGTATCTATTCAAGAGTGGATTAGTGGTCGGTTTCTGGGGTAGAAGGTTGCTTACAAATTATGTGTTAGAAGAGATGGGCTACAGTCTGAAATTATACACTTATGTAGAAGTCCTATAATGAAGGGGTAGATTATGAAGTGACCAGACAACAATCTCTAATAAAGTACATAGTTAGTAATGTCAATAACTTTCCACAGTAAATTGCAAAATGTGATTGCACTTCAGCTCCCACAGAAGCTTATTTCTGATATGCGTATCCCAAAACGAGGAGAACACGTGGTGCCAAACTACTCAGAGAAAAAAATTCTGTTCAGCACAAAGATGGCTGGCTAACTTAACCTGTCATGCTACCACACTTTACTATCCTTCAGACTCAATATGAATATGGCCTCGAACTGGCTAACTGAGCTAAAAACAGGTGTAAAGAAATCCACAATAATAATTAAACCTCAGAAGAACAATAGTGTGACTGATGTCATTTCAGATTGTGTGTGTGCACCTGTTTGTCTCTAGTTGCTCCCACTATAAAGGATGGTCCTCAAGCTGTGTCTGTACACGTTAACCAGCCAGTGGTTTTGGAGTGTATTGTAAGTGGGGTCCCTGCCCCACGTGTCACCTGGAGAAAACAAGGAGCCATTCTGGCTGGAAACAGTCCCAGGTCTGTATAACAGTGTAGATCAATACGCTTTCATTTATTCTATTCACTTCAGCTAGACTAATGCCTGGCTCTTCAACATGGACAGGTATAGGTTCACTCAGGATGGTTCTCTACATATCCTTTCTGCACAAGTAACTGACACAGGCCGCTATCTGTGCATGGCCACCAACCAGGCAGGCACCCAGCGTAAAAGAGTCGATCTGCAAGTTTATGGTAAGTGTACTTACCATTGTACTCACTCACTAAATGTTCACAACACGTGTTTAGTGATATCCTCATTCCTTCAGTAACCTTTTATGAGGTGGATAACAGGTATTGCTTAGGTGTGTGATGATTTAAGCACATTTTGTGTAAGGTGTATGATGATTTAGGCACAAAGTTTACATAATACTATTATATGTACATAAGCCTCCATTAGCTACATTTGCCTTACAAAACTGGGGATGCAAACCTCAGACATCTCTCATAAATTAAGATTGTGTACATTTTATTATTTCCAAACTACATTGAATTGAACAGATACATGCATAGAAATAAATGGAAAGCAAGTCTTAAATCTTGATATTAAATCCATTTGCTTTTATCCATTTGCTCAAACTGCAGTGCCCCCCTCCATTGCTGATGGTCCCACTAACGTCACTGTGACTGTAAACATCCAGACCACACTGTCCTGTGAGGCCACAGGTATCCCCAAACCTTCAGTCTCATGGACCAAAGATGCTCACGCCCTCAACACTGACCAGAACCAGAATATGTACAGGTTCAGCCAGGTTTTCTTCCTGTTTTATTGCCTCTCTCACTGTGTACTGCATGTCTACATGTTGCCATATAAAAGCAATAATGTAAATGTTTATCCTGTGTATCTGGAAGGTACTGATGGACTATTTAAAACTTGCTTTGATGAGCACAGGATTGCTTCCAAGTTTTGATGAATTTGTTTCAAATGTGATTAAAATTTTTGGTGCTAATGTACAATTGTTTTTGTGCTGGCAGGTTGCTGTCCTCTGGCTCGCTAGTTATCATAGCGCCCACGGTAGAGGACACGGCATTGTACGAGTGTGTGGTGTCCAATGAGGCAGGCCAAGAGAGCAGAGCCATCCATCTTACTGTGCATGGTTAGTACACCCTTACTGTGCCAAAGCACTTTGACTCTCTGTTGATAAAGAAGTTAAGTCCTAAACTGCAGGTTTACTATTCAGTCATTATTCTTAAGTTATATGGTCTTTATTATGTAATTTAGTTGTGAGAATGTGGGTTCACATTTAAGCAGTTAAGAGGGTTTGTCTGCCCCTGTAGTTCCACCATCAATTGCTGATGAAGCCACAGAGCTGGTGGTGAACAGACTGTCTCCAGTGGTCATCGGCTGCAGTGCATCTGGAGTGCCTGAACCTGTCCTGCAATGGAGTAAAGATGGGATGCGACTGGCCAAAGAAGGAGAGGGGTACAAGATGCTCCCCTCTGGTGAGTGTTTCTGTGTGCCAGCACTTAGAGGGCCTTTGAATACTTTGAATTACTTGGTCATTCTGAATAAGTACTTCCAAATTACTTGTCTAACATGCTTTCATTTTAATCTCACATCGACGAAACATATGCCATTTCTGTATGTTGTGTTGACTCTTGTGGAATAAAATATTTTCCATATGTTAAAGTTTCTATTTAAAGTACTTTGCTAGAATGTAGTAAACTCATTCCAGGAACTGTGACAGTGCTATATTCTGTGTAAAACAACTTTACCTATAAGGACGCATACATTCATTGGACAAAGTTTACCTTTTGGATTTTTTTAAACATTCATAGAAAGCCTGTTTCTAAACCCTCTATATAACCCTGAAAAAGAATTTGTGTCAGTGATTTTTATAAATGTGGGCTGATCCTGGTGTGTCTCAGGTCCTCTGGAAATTGCTGCTGCAGAGCTGAGTCACTCTGGCCGTTACACCTGCTTAGCTAAAAATGCAGCAGGGTCTGCTCATCGCCATGTGCAGCTCATTGTGCAAGGTAAAGGCATGCTCTGATTAAGTGACATCTCACATTGCTCTAAACAGCTGGAGACATGTAGCATTTCAAAATGATTTTAACAACAAAAGAGTATGTTGCTTAATCAGTTTTCTGTAATTTTATTAAAGATTAAACTGATTTACTTGAGGAAAACTATGTAAATATTTGAGTACTATCTGGGAAATAATGCCATAACCCACACTTTTAAGTACCTTGTTATAATGTCAGCCCTTATCAGCACTCAAAGCTGTTTAATCCATAGTTGGAGCAAAAGTCAATTACTATTTGCTTTTAAAACGGGCTTGGAAAAGTGCCAAATCAGCTAACCAGCTTTTTACACCAAGGAAGCCATTTTCATGAATGTGTACCTTAGTGAGGTAAAACTATACCCAAATATCTGCTGTATTCTAGTAAAACCTTTGCAATTATCCTCAGACTTTTGAGAGGCAATATGCAACTATTATCACTACTTATATTTTAGCACTGAGTGTTCTGTTAAAAACATATAAGCCATATAAGCCACGTCATTTGTTACCTACCAGAACCACCAGTGATACAAGCTCACCCCTCCATACTGGACGTAATCCTGAACAGCCATGTGACCCTGCCTTGCCGTGCTGTAGGCTCTCCACGTCCCACCATTACCTGGCAGAAGGAGGGTATCAGCATCTTAACCTCTGGTGAGCGCTGGCTCTATGTGATCAAAGAAATAAATGCTGTCAGTAATGAAAGCTATAGCTAGATCATTTGTGACTTTCAGTTACCAATGGCAACTTCTGGGTGAGGTAGTCCTTAAAGTTAGTCTGTTTCATTACCTTTTTGGGTATTTCATCCTTAGGAGGTGATTTCACTGTTCTACCCAATGGGGGCCTACAGATCTCCCGGGCCAAGGTGGAAGATGCTGGAACCTACATGTGTGTGGCCCAGAATCCAGCAGGCACAGCACTGGGCAGGACCAAACTCCGGGTGCAGGGTGAGAAGGAATGACTGACATTAATTGCCTCTAGAGTATCAAAGAGGTTCCCAGCCTTGATCCTGCAGTAGAAGGGCTGCTCTGGGACTATTGTACAACCTGCAGTTTATCTAATGAGCACATCTATTATCAAAACCGACAATGTTACAAATGACAATGTTACATTACGAATGATGCCTGTTAGCTGTTTGGTTAGGGTTATCAAGCTGTACAACATTACAAATGCTTTTTGTTTCTTTTTACAGTACCTCCAGTCATCAGTTCAAGCCCTAAGTCCTACACTGTGGCTATGGATGGGTCGGTTACACTGCAGTGTCAGACTGAGGGCTACCCAACCCCATCGGTTAGCTGGTATAAGGATGGACAGCCGCTGGCTGAGACTGTACGCCAGCGTGTCCTGAGCTCTGGCTCTCTGCACATGGTCTTTGCCCAGCCTGGAGACACAGGCAGATACACCTGCACTGCAGCCAATGTGGCTGGAAGCAGCAGTGTGGACTTGAGCCTCACTGTACTGAGTGAGTTGAAAGAGGGACAGTGTTGTCAGAAACAGTGTGGTCATGAAGGAGTACTGTAGATGAATGGATGGGTGGAATGACTGAATAAAAAATAAATACGTGAATGTGCCTTTTAGGCATTTTCAATATTTTTGGTATTGAAATTTAATTAATTAAAACATTTAAAAGATTAAATTAAAAAAAGAGAAAAAAATTTTTGAATAATTTTCAAATATCAGAAAATATTTACATTGTTATGAAAAAGCTAAGGAGGTTGACAGCTATCATAAGATCTGTAAATATCTCTTCAGTCTTATCAGAAACTTGCCCGTACTGTTTATACATGTAATACTTACACTTGGCTTGCTCAGATAGCATTATGTAAAGATATTCTAAAATTAGTTTATATATTCATGTATTTGAATAAATGTGTCACTCATTAGTATTATTTTTGTAATGATCAACGTAATCTCTTCCTCAGTCCCTCCTTCTATCCGTGGAGGTGAACCAGAGCTGTGGGTGGTTGAGAACAACCAGGCCCTATTGTCATGTGTGGCGGAGGGTGTCCCTCAGCCCACCTTAAGCTGGGAGAAAGAGGGCATCCCACTGACAGACACAGCAGGGGAGTACACTATTCTGCCCTCTGGAGAACTCCTCATAGACACCACTCAGGTTTGAGACAGCCTTCGGTTTGCTCTGGCAACAGTAATACTAATATAATAATAATAATAATAATAATAATATATAACATAATTACATTATTTCATCCCGAGTACAGTCAGGACATGATTGATGTCTGCAGATTTATGCTGGAGCTGTGAGACAAAAGTTTATACATAACACTTACTAATATAGTGTATGCCCTATTACCATACCTAAAACATACCTAAATAGGTCCAGCACAAAACTAAAGAAGTGAACTTCAGACACCAAGCATGTCTTGAGTGATGGACTGTTTCAGGAAAAGGCAGAAGTACTTTTTCCATTAATGATTTTCTGCTCCATATATCTTTTCGTACCTTCTGGAATACAGCCTGAAGATTCTGGGAGTTACACATGTGTTGCCACCAACTCAGTGGGACAAGACAGTCGGACCATTACACTGTCTGTACACACGCACCCTGCTTTCACTGAACTTCTGGGAGATGTGGCTCTCAACAAGGGAGAGCGCCTCCTGCTTACCTGCGGGGCTATTGCCATCCCTCCACCCAAAATCACCTGGTCATTCAACAATAACATCATCCCAGGTATGGGCTCCCCCAGTCCTTGAGATTACTTAATAGTTCATTCAGGCATGCGGTTTGTACAAACCTATTTTGTACATCAGTTCTATTTCAGCCTCTTTTTGTCATTCCACCAGAATGCAATTACACAAAATCAGCCACAATGTAACAATCTGTTTGTGCTTTTAGCTTATTATGACCATGTGAACGGCCACAGCGAGCTTGTGATTGAGCATGTCAGTAAGGATGATGCAGGCACATACTCCTGTGTGGCAGAGAACCGTGTAGGATCCATCAAATCTCTGGGCTTTGTCTATGTTAAAGGTAACACTACCAGTCTAGTGTTTTGTTAATGTAATAGAGTCATTGCATTTCATGTATCTGTGTCAGTAGGTTTTTTGAGCTGCAAGTCTGTGTACCCCTCCAGAGCCTCCCATAATAGATGGTGATGTCCATTCGAACCATATTGAACCTTTGGGTGGAAATGCCATTCTCAACTGTGAGGTGCGGGGTGACCCCCTGCCCACTATCCAGTGGAGCAAAAAGGGTGTCAGCATCCAGATAAGCAACCGCATCCGCCAGCTGGACAACGGCTCCTTGGCCATCTATGGCACTGTGGTACTGCAACTCAAACTGCATTCCCTTGTTGCAAACATCTATAAAAGCTATATAATCATTTATTGATTTCAGTATGCAGTTTAAGGCCATTCCACCCATGAGAGTTAAAGGAAAGGAAAAGAATGGAGCACCGTTTATTTGTTCATTTAAACTATTCTGTCCTCCTTTTCTTTAGAACATCCTAGAGTTTATACAACTGCTAAATAAATACTGATATTTAAGCAAAACCTTTATTGGTTTCTTTCATTAGAGTGAAGATGCAGGTAACTACATGTGTGTAGCTACAAATGATGCTGGAGTTGTGGAGAGGACAGTTACGCTCACCATACAGAGTAAGACAACCTTCACCCCCTCCATCCACATGTGCACACACACACACACACACACACACATACATGCATGCATTGTAGGAGACAGAGTTGCTGTTGAAGAATTATACTTTTGGAGTAGGTCTGACGAATTTGAACTTTTAAATCTGAAAAGAAAAATGAAATGTCCGGCTGTTATTTGCTCACAGTTCTGAAGGTCCAGAATTACAGTACTGCAATTTTGACTTAAATTATGTGGGTTAGAGAAGAGAAAACGCTAACCACACGAAACAGAGACAAAATTTCTATCCCCATTAATACTTTAAAATTTGAAGAAGCCTGGTATTGGTTGAGCCTGTATGCAGTATAGTTTTTGTTTTCTCATAGTATTAACTGTCTCACTGTTCAGGCTCTCCAGTCTTCACAGTAGAGCCGGTGGACACAGTGGTAGATTCAGGGTCTACAATGGTGCTGAACTGTCAAGCACAGGGTGAGCCCACACCTGTCATTGAGTGGGCCAGTCAGGGTCGCCCCTTGCTGAGCAACGACCGCTTCACCATGCTGTCCAACGGCTCTTTGCGACTCAGCAGTGCTCAGAAGGAGGACACAGCCGAGTATGAGTGCATAGCCCGCAACCTGATGGGCTCAGCTCTGGTGCGCATGACCCTCACAGTGCGTGGTAGGTTAGACAAATGTGCCTTATTTGGTGCATGTTGCTGTTCCATGTATGAGTTTGACCTCCTCTGGTGCAAAAAACATAAGGATGCTATGTGTGTGTGTTTGTGTGTGTGTGTGTGCATGGGGCATCAGTTCATGGAGGCTTTTCTGAGTGGATGGAATGGGGTGCCTGTAGTGTGTCTTGTGGAACAGGAGTTCAGAAGAGACTGAGGCAGTGCAACAACCCCCGACCTGCCAATGGTGGGCGACATTGCACCGGCTCGGACTCAGAGACCCGCAGCTGCCAAAGCAAACCCTGCCCAGGTTTGTGTATAAATACTTAGTGTTTTTGCTTTTCTCATTTAGGAAAGCCAAAAACAATTCCATACTGCAGCGGGTGTTTTCTTCTAATCCACTACCTTTTACAATGTTCACAATTTCAACCTTAAAACGAGTAACTTTGTTAACTGTTGTGCTGTTGCAAGTGAGTGGCCTGACTTCTTCTCCTTCCCTAGTCACACACATTGCTATATAGTTTACATATGTAGCAAAATTTCCAGCTTTTGCTGCTGAAAAAGGATCAGAATCACATTGCAGTTTCATTGAAAATACCTTAAATGTTTATTTTGAAAAGAGTTGTTGTGATTTCACGGGCTAGGCCTTTGATTGAGAGTCTAATTATTTGTGTAATTGTACCTTGTATCTCCTAGTGGATGGTCGGTGGTCAGAGTGGTCAGCTTGGGAGGAGTGCTCACGTACCTGTGGTCAAGGTAACAGGACAAGGATCCGCACCTGCAGCAAGCCTCCAGCCCAGCATGGGGGGAGAGCCTGTGAGGGCCGTGCAGTAGAGGTCATCATGTGCAGCATCAGACCCTGCCCTGGTGGGTATGCAGTCCTTGGGGCTGTAGAGGGCTGTAGAGTTTTTCCTTCATTGATATCTGGTTCAAGTTATAGAAAATGTTCAGAATAAGCTGAATCAGTGGGTGTTGAAACAGGGAAAGCAATGGTGTAGGGCTGCGACCATTAAGTACTAGTGTCTGATTTCATACCTGCACTACCTGTCCAAGGTTTAGATACATATAACTTTTAAAAATGCTCAAAATAAATGAGCACCTTTATTTGTTTCCAGTAGCATAATCAATGTACAGTATGTTAGATCTAAGCTGAACTGTAGCTTTGACTGTCTGCCTATCTCTCAGTGGCTGGAAACTGGGGTGCCTGGTTGCCGTGGAGCCCTTGTAGTGAGACGTGTGGAAAGGGCATGCAAACGAGAATCCGTCTGTGTAACAGCCCCCCACCTTCTTTTGATGGGCCACCATGCAAGGGGGCAGACACCCAGACTCAAGTGTGCACAGAGAGGAACTGTCCTGGTAAGAAATTATCTTCAAGATTACGTTGATCATTACAAAAATAATACTAATGATTGACACATTTATTCTGAAATTCAACTGAATTCTATTCAGTTTTTCTGAAGAAAGATTTTGGAGAAACGCTTATGATTCATTTTAAAATCAATTGCAGCCAATGATGTGATTGCTACAGTAAAATTATTACAATTTTTAAAACTGATGCCTTAAAATAAGGATATTTTACATATAAATGTATAAAGGTGTTCACTAATGACATTGTGCAAACACTCCTGTGCTCTAGTGGATGGAAAGTGGTCATCCTGGGTGAGTTGGGGAGCCTGTAGTGTTTCCTGTGGAGGTGGAACCAGACAGAGAACACGCCTATGTGCAAGCCCCGCCCCCCAGCATGGAGGAAGGCAGTGTGAAGGAAATAATGTCCATATCGACTTCTGCAATAGTGAACCATGTCCTGGTGAGTGCTTAAACACAGTATGGCTCTCTCATACATCCGTTCACACAGTAATGCTGACAAACACACATTGTGAATTAATTATTTTGTTTATTAGAGAATATGTAATGTAGCATGCTCACTGGTGAAGCTGCCTTCTCTGGTGTAGCAGCCTTCTCTGCAGCTTTCCTTCATTAAGTTACAGGACTGATGATACCAGCTTTTGTACTAAAAGCTGGTGACATTATACCTAGCTAAGTTTTATATAAAACATATGTAAGTGTTTTAGCAGCAACACATGACCTATGTGCTGCCTATAGATGTGTACAGGGATTAGTTTTGTTTTATTTACAAATGTTATTTTTCTGTCTAAGCAGCATCTTTAAAAAGCAGTGTCACGTTTACCCCTCCTCCGGGCAGTGACGACTGCCACATCTGCAGACTTTATCTCAAACTCTTTATTTTCAAAACAAACAAACTAAACAGGCACAAGGGCCTAACAGAACTCAAAACCAGGACCTCAGGGTACAAGAACATAAAGCAGCTCAGTGTAACGGTTGTCCTAAACTAAACCTAAAACACCACCCCTTCTTTATACCAAACGAAAACCCAACAAACAAATCTGTGGAGGAGCTGAAGCTTCTAGTCGCCAATCAGCAGCCAAGAAACCTAAAGGATTTAGAGAGATTCTGTAAAGAGGAGTTGGTCAAAATCGCTCCTGAGCTGTGTGCAAACCTGGTGACCGACTACAAGAAACTGCTGTGCTTGTCAGCAAGGGTTTCTCCACCCAGTCATGTTTTGCTTGGGTATCAAATACTTATTTCATTGTCCATTTTTTGTTGGTCAGCAAATTCAGCAGGGATCAAATTAATTCCCCCACTGTATGTCTCTATTGCGCCTACAGTCAATGGTAACTGGGGCCCATGGAGCAGTTGGGGCAGCTGCAGCAGGACTTGCAATGGAGGTCAAAAGCGTCGCTATAGAACATGTGACAACCCCCAGCCAGCCAATGGGGGTAGAGCATGTGCTGGAACAGACACAGAGATTCAGAAATGCAGCACAGGGAGCTGTCCTGGTAAGACCTATATAGACAATTTAGTAAATTAAACTGAGGGATTATTCAAAGATTAGTATGGTCATAGATTATGTAATCATTAATGCCATTATCAACTGTTTGTGTGCATGTACAGTGGATGGTAACTGGAGCTCATGGCAGCCATGGGGTGAATGTTCGGCCTCTTGCGGTGTGGGAGAGAGGACGAGGGTTCGGCTCTGTAACAGTCCATCTCCCACCAACAAGGGTCGCCCCTGTCCAGGAGACTCCACACAGCTATCCAAGTGTAACATCCAGCCATGTCCAGGTAAAAACCATGTCCTTATCATATTTCTTTTTTTACTCAGCTCAGCTCATAAAGGCCTGTAACCTTCAGTACCATTGCCTTGTTCATTTTCTCACACACCCAATTCAAGAAAGGCTTAATCAACTGATTGGATAAGTTGTGCTAGAGAAGGGAAAACACCAAAATATGTACGAAAGATCCAAGACTGGGAACTTTTGGTCAAAAAAGGAGTTATTTTGTTTAAACTATACCTCATATCATGGATTAATTAGCATTGTAACCTTTTCTTTTGTTTGTTTAGGTGGTCCTCAGAGGGCTAGAGGAAGTGTCATTGGCAACATTAATGATGTGGAGTTTGGCATCGCCATTCTTAATGCCACCATCTCCAGCAATCCATCAGGAGGGAAAGTGGTACAGGCCACTATCACCAACATTCCCAGGAATCTGGGTCAGTCACAGCATTTTCCAGCCTTTGATGGATCACAGTCTAGCAAACTGGGAGTTAAACTAAAGAAACTAACATATTAAATAACAGTAAACTAACATATTAAAATTTATGTGTCAGAAAGTGTTGTGACAGACATCTTTTTCTTTCAGATGGTCACAACAGTCTTTTTCTTGCTTTAGCTAATTTATACACTGACGTAAATTCTTTTTCCAGGTCCTGCTATGAGAAAACTGATCTCCCTACTCAATCCCATCTATTGGACCACAGCTCAGGAGCTGGATGAAGCTGTCAATGGCTACACCCTCACAAATGGCGTGTTCAGACGAGAGACTCAAGTAGAGTTTGCCACGGGTGAGTGAAAGGGAATAAAGGTCTTTATTTCATAATATCTTTTGATGCTGGATAGTTAACCAGCCTAGTGTGGGCATGAGTGGGCAACACACTTGTAGGGAAAGTTAATGAACAGCCTAACCAAAAATGAAAATTAATAAACTTATTGTGAAACAGCCAAAGAAATAAACCTACGGAGTTGGTGGACAGCCACAAATTGCTCTTAAGATACAAGACAATAAAGCCAGCTAAAAGCTAGTCTGATGTTTGGGGGTCATATTTATATAGAATTTGTACACATCAGCTGCCTTTCATACAATGAATGGATTCTTAGAAATGGTCAAAAGCTGTCAAATAACCTTTTAACACTAACTTCCATTAAGATTTTTTCCAACAGTGATTATTTGTTTGTTTATTTGCTTAAGGGGAAATCCTCAGAATGACCCATGTGGCGCGGGGACTGGACACAGACGGTGCTTTGCTCTTTGACATTGTGGTGAATGGGCACATTCTCCATCTGCCCTCCAGTGTAGATATCAGCCTAAAGGTAGATCTTCTCCTTGGTCTTCACTACTAGAAAATGATTATAATCTGGAATATGAAATGTTCAGGCTAAAACACAGCGTACGCCCATTTAGAATTAGCTAATGACATGAATGTAAAAGAGCTGTATTATCCAGATTGGTGTAGGTATTCACATGTCTACTTTAACAAGTATTTGAAGACTTGTGTAACAAAATGTATCATTAATTATCTTGTAAACAGGTCTTTGTTTGTTTGAGTGATAAAAGTGTGATATTTCTGATATAAGAACATTTTAAACTTTTGATCTGTGTTATAAAATCCTTAATCTGTGTTATTTTAAAGCCTTTCAGTAATGGTGTTCAAAACTCTGGGGTACACTACAAGAATTTGCCTTACGCAACTGTGTGCTGTTTTACACTCTAGGACTACACAGAGGACTACATCCAGACAGGCCCTGGGCAGCTGTACGCTCTGTCCACACGTATGTTCAGTGTAGACAGAGTAAGTGTACCCTATTCCTGGAACCACACAATCTCATATGATCCTTCCAGAGGCAAGATGCCTTACTTGGTGCAGACACTCCACGCCTCTGCTGTCAGTGCTCAATACCGCCCTCTAGAGGAAATACTGGAGTTCACAATCCACACAACTATTACCAAGGGTAAAGCATGCACACTATAATGTGTTTCATTATGTCCAGCACTCTCTGGGTGTTTTCGTGTGTTTGTATGACTTGGCTGCCATTGTCCTGTCGCTCACAGGAGAGCGTAGTAACCAGTGTCCCAGTGGCTTCCTGCTAGACCCAGCTGGACCCTACTGTGGTGGTATGTCTTTAATACAGATTCTGTCAGATTCTAGAATCCTATAAAGTGGGCTGACGGATCACTAAATAAAACATAACTGAAATTCTGTTGGTCTAGAATATGATATAAAAATTAGTCCAGATAACCTTTTGTCATGCTATTGTAATATGTATCTATCAGTGAGTTACTTGTGACTGAATAAGTACTTTGTGTGTTTCTGCCTGCGGTGATGAAGACGAGAATGAATGTGTGGAAGGCAACCCATGTTCCCATGCCTGCCATAATGCTATAGGCACCTACTACTGCTCCTGCCCCAGAGGACTGACCATCTCTGCTGATGGCAGGACATGCCAGGGTACCAACTGTCACAATTACACACTAACACACACACACACACACACACACACACACATTCTTAACTGTGAATCAGTCTTAACAAAGCAGTGACACAGACATGTGTGCATATGTATTTGTAAATATTGCAAACATGAATATAAATATTGCAAATGGAAAGATAATGAAAATTCATCTGAAGCGACTGGTAGCCTAGTGGTTAGGGCGTTTGCCCTACAATCAGGAAGTTGTGAGGTACCCTGAGCAAGGCTCCCCTGGTGCTGTGATTCTGACTGCGCTCTGCAGAGTTAGAATTTCATGCTGTTCACACTGTGTGCTGTGGTGTGTGACAGAATGGTCACTGTCACTTCATCTGAAGCTACACACTGGCTGAATATTTTAGTTGGTAGACTACTCTCAGTCCAGCAGTGACACTGAGGTGATTAAAAACTTCACACGCACTGCTATGTGTGATCCATTCTGTGCAGTACTCACACACACACACACACACACAAACAATAACATGTGTCTGCGTCACTGCTGTAACCTTCTCATATCTGTTTACATCCTGCTCTTCATTAAGGTGGTGCAGACCTGCTTGTGCTGTTTTAGACTTGGTCAGACTAGGTTTTGGGTGATAATGGTAGACACTAGGTCAGGGGTCACCAACCTTTTTGAAACTGAGAGCTACTTCACAAGTACTGAGCCAAACGAAGGGCTCCCAGTTTGATACGCTAGAACAGAGTTTACCCAAACTTACCAAAATGTCATGTATAATAAACATGTTTTAGATGCTTTTTTTAGATATTGTCATTTTTAAATCCATGTAAAGGCGAATGTGATTAAAGAAGAATAGCAACAGGATAAAATTACACTGGTGAGTTGTGCTTTTTTTAGAACAGGTCCGTGGGCTACACAGGTGGTCCTTGGGGGCACCACGTTGGTTACCCCTGCTGTAGGTTAAGCACACTGACATCTTTTTCTATTACTCTTATGGCTCATAATGATCCTTCTTATATCCTTCACTATAGTCACAGTAAATCCTTGATAGCTGTCCTTTAATTAGAGTTTTATCTGGAGATTATTATTTTTCTTCTACTTCAGATATCGATGAGTGCTCCCTGGGTGGGCACATGTGTCATGATGGGCAAGACTGTGAGAACACTATTGGCTCCTATCGTTGTGTGCTGCGCTGCGGGCGGGGTTTCAGACGAACAGCAGATGGCTTGAGCTGTTCAGGTTAGTTTATTTAATGTTCAAATTGTTCCCTTAATACTCACAGTTTGATATCTATACCAATTTAAAATCAGATGGGATTGCTTTTGGTTACTATGATAATGATTAAGACCATAACCAGAGAATTACTGATGTGACGATCTTTACAATCACAGAGTAAGAAGCTTTTAACACATTACAGGCAAGAGCATGTTTTAAAATGCTTACTTTTTTTTTTTTGAACAGACATAAACGAATGTCAAGAGTCTAGCCCTTGCCACCAGCACTGTCTAAACACCATCGGCAGCTTCCGTTGTGCCTGTGAGCCAGGCTACCAGCTCAGGAACCGCAGATGCATCGGTAAGTCATACACTTATTTGTTGTACATTAATAAATCTTGTCTTAATGTAAGGGTTTGAGGACAAAGCATTATTCCCAAAAAACAGAACCACTAAAGCAGGTGCAATCACATTTCTGCTGTTTACCACACTATCATATAATAATAATAATAATAATAATAATAATAATAATAATAATGATGATATGTTTGATCATTTTTTAGCGAAAGAAACACTGGAGCAATAAACACTAGCAGATCTGTGGAATTTCTTAATATAAATGGCCCTTCAGGCAAACTGAGTAACTGAAGTTCATGACCTATAATTAAATGTATTTTTAAACCAGACATTAACGAGTGCAGGCAGAGAGTGTGCCGCTCGGACCAACAGTGTAAGAACACACGGGGTGGCTACACCTGCATTGACCTCTGTCCTACTGGTATGACCAAAGGGTCCAACGGCACCTGCATAGGTAAGTCTTCACAGTACTCATCACTAAGACAATGTCCATGCTAAAACCCACGTTCATATTATAGTTATTAATGTTTATAACCAATTCACTTTCCTTTGAGACTAATATTTGAAGTTCCACATTCAGGCAATCAGTCAAAAGCACACCTAAATAAACAATATGTCCAGGTAGTTTATAGACAAGGATTTTAACTTAAGTTTTTCTGCTCTTTGCTTCAGTACCAGACCTCTACTCTTCAAAGCTTTACTCCTCAAATGCTTTACAATGTATCTTCATAAAGCAGTTATAAGGACTGATCTTGAATCAGATTCCTTCATATTTATGACAATTGTTGTCACAAAAGCTAATTCTAGATCATTATTCCTACTCCCGAGGTGGTTTGTGAAAATAGAGCCTTTTAACCAAAAAGGCTTCCAACAGTATTTCACTACATGCTGACATTTTATTAATTTTTATAGATCATTGTAAGTCATACTGTGTTTCCATATAAAATATAACTGTATTAATTGTTTAGTACTGTCGAGAGAACACAAAGCAACCGTATACGAAAATGCCTCTTGGGATGGTAAAATACAGCGGGAGATTTGAAAGTAGCCAATCCGAGAGCGCTATTCATTTCTCCTTGCTGCTGATTGGCTGCTGCTGTGTGAAGCATCTCTGGCAGCCACAGTCCAGCATTCCCGCATAAGAACAGTTTCTCGAGTATACCTTTAATTTTTTTTAAAAGGGTAATGTATTATTGCAGATGATAAAAATAGGCCTTTATAGGTATTTTTTAAACCACATTACAAATTCACAATTCACAGGGGTTACGTTCATAGGTCGGGGGTCGCCTGTATTACTAAAATGTTCCATGTTCTCCTTACAGACATTGATGAGTGTCGCGATGGCACTCACCTGTGCAGATACAATCAGATCTGTGAGAATACGAGGGGGAGCTACCACTGCACCTGCCCCAGGGGTTACCGCTCCCAGGGTGTGGGTCAACCCTGTCTTGGTATGTAACTGACCTCCAGAACCCCTGGCTGCTCTGCTGCTGCTCGCTGCTCAATACCTCAGCTGCCTCCCCATCTCTTTTTCCCAGTCAGCTGCATTACTCCATTCCACTTCTGTGAATGCTGAATGTTTTCCAGCAATAATGCTCCCCATGCATAATCAATGCTATGCACATTCAAATGCAAATATCTCCCTGCTTGTTTGTATTACTGCGTTGCTTTCGGTCCCTGCAAACCCATACATCAGAGCAGGTCTGCCTTCATAAATAAATTCCATATTCAGTGGGACTACATGTGTAGCCCAGTGAGACTGGTCACATTCAGTATGAGTAGGACAGTATCAGACCGGTAAGTCTGCTCTCACATCAAGGCCAATACTACCCTCTCATACCTCTTTAATCTGTTCTTTTGTCTTCTACCTTTAACCTTTTCCTCCTGCTTGGGGCCTTTACCCCTAAAGGAATAGTTTGGACAAAAACATATATAGTTTCTCCTTACCCTAAACAGAGAAAAAAAAATACAACATAACTAAATCTTGAAGACCGAATTTTGTTATTGTTTTCTGTTTTGATGTATACTCCATGTTGAACATTATCAGAAGCCACACAGCAAGCCCATCAAATACCAATGTAAAAAAAGTAAACGTCAGACCCCAGACAATCCAACAGTAGCAGACCTGGTAACCCAACATCAATTAAAACAAAGTGAGACTGGCAGTGACTTTTGAATTTAATGACGCTCTTAAATGAAGACTTTTTTTGTAAGGGAAGGGGAAAATCGTGTAAATTAGATTTTTCACTGAACTCTTCCTTTAAGTGCTATGCTTTGCGCTTGCATTTGTAGAATAAGCTTAAGAACAGTTTATATCAAACCATACATTAATTGGTAGCCTTTGTACTGAAGCTTATGATAAATTAATGACAGGGAGCAACTATTTGCCATTCATTCCTGCATCCTGTGGTTTACGGGTGTGTGTTGATCCCATCTTTCTTTTCTCTTGCTTTTTTTTACCCTGTGCTTCTGCTTCCCCTTTTCCTCCTTATCTCCTTACCCACTGCACTGACCTTTGTTTCTTTTCTTTCATCATTCTCTTTTGTTCCACCTCCTCTCCCTCCCTCCCTCTCTCTCTCTCTCTCTCTCTCTCTCTCTGGGTTCGGCGTCCTGTTGTGCGTTGCTGTGAGAGCAGACATTAACGAGTGTGAGCGGGTGCCGATGCCCTGCGCTTACCAGTGTGTGAACAGCCCGGGCAGCTACAAGTGCCTTTGCCCTCCAGGGCGCCATCTACTGGGCGATGGAAAGTCCTGTGCAGGGTTGGAGCGCTTGCCCAGCTACGAGAGCTTCTCGTATGGCTTCCGCACTTCGCAGTCCTCCCCTGAGCGTCGCTACCACAGCCTGGCCTCCCAGAGCTACCACTCCTACTCTGCTACTGGTGGGCGCTACAGGCTCAGCACTGCTCCCTCGCGGTCTCGAAGGGCCACTAATGCTTGCCCTTTTGGCTATAGGGCACAAGGGGACGAGTGTCTAGGTAACTGATACTGTGGCCTAACTTTGGAATGAGTGGCATAACTTTAACAGACATCGTACAGTGCAGTCTGTAAGTAACAGTGACACAATTTTGTCTGTTATTGCTCATCACTCTGGATTTGAGCTGAAATAATGACTATGTACCATAGAGAGAATGTAAAGTGTGGAGAGAAGGGGAACTTCCAGCGCAATCGAGTCATGTGAGCAAATGATAAATGTTATAATGTTAGGAACCATTGTTGTTGGCTGTGCAAATCATTCCCATCAACACTTCAGATTACTTTAACAATAGGCATTTCCATTACGTATCATTAAATTACTTATCATTGAATTACTTATCATTCAATTGAATCTTATTATTCAATTATCACTGTCTTTATTACAATAAACTTCCAACCAACAAGCCTATATGTTGTACAGAATTGTGCTTAACAGTCAAAAGTTTGGACACACCTTCTAATTCACAGATTTCCTTTGTTTTTATTGTTGGCTACATTGTAGATTAATATTGAAAGCATCACCTATTGCTCTGATGACAGCTTTGCACTCTCTTGGCATTTTTTCAATCAGATTCAAAAGGAATCGACGTGGAATGGTATTTAATTAACAGGTGCTCTTTGTCAAGAGTTATTAATTCTTGCTTCTTAATGTGTCTTCATCATTTGTGATGGTCGGGTTGGTACACAGTTAATGATCCTATTCCACTACGGTTCTACTCCACATTATGGCAAGAACCATTTAGCTAAGTTAAAAAAAACAACAGTCTATCATTTCCTTATTACAAAACACATACTGGTTTGTTTAACTCTTTATTGTTTTCCGAATTCCATATATTCAGTATTAATCTGCAATGTATAAAATAATAAAAACAAAGAAAAAACATTGAATAGAAAGGTGTGTCCAAACCTTTTTTTTTTCAATATTGTGCCAGGTAACCAGGAACATTGACTGGTTTTAAAATGCACTCTTAGACTCTCACATTGACACTCAAAAATCTAAAGAAGTGTCCTTTATTATGGGGGGAAGGACAATTCCCTTCATATATTAAATGGGACACATTACCCTGCGTACTTACAGGCTGCACTATAAATGTGGCCTACTAGAGTACTCCCATTTGTTCAGCAGAACTATTGGATGAGAAAAAAATTCCAGCTAATTGCATAAACTAGTAAGACATCGTAAGGTACCCATGTTGAAATGTTGAACCTATTATTATTAGCAGGTGTTTTTTTCTGTGTCTGTGTAGATATCAATGAGTGTGAGCAGAGAGACACGTGCCAGCATGAATGTATGAACACACCAGGTAGCCACAAGTGTTTGTGTCCCAGTGGCTATCGTCTCATGACCAACGGCAAAACTTGCCAGGGTGAGAAAAAGACATTTTACAGTGCATGATTATACACTGTTGAGAAGTGGTTTGATGTGAAAAGCACTCAGTAACTCTGTTTTGTTGAAAAGGTAGTGATAGAAATCAAGAGTTGGGATGATTACAACACACGTACCCATTTTATCACTACTATGTAAAGTTTAGAAAATAGTGTTCTATTGGTACCCTGATACTTTAAAACACCATGACACTCCGTTCTACCATAAATTGCTTTAAAACATACATTTTACACCAAAACCTTAATGCAAAACAAACATAGAACAGTTTTGTAGTCATCAAGCAGCATATCCGTAGTTATGCTTGATAGTTTTCTTTCTGTGAGTGAGCTTTCTGATTGCTGCCTCCATTACTGCAAACAAATCCAACTTCTTAAAATATTTTACATTCTTCACTTGATGTGATGTTTATTTGAATATATAGTTTTTGTTGCTTAGCTTTAGCCTTTAATTTTATAATACGTTTTTTTGTAATTCACTGTAAATATTGCATAGTCTCAAAGTTGTTTCAGGCACATTTCACTTCACATTGTACTTGAATAACTGATCTTGAATTTGAAACATTTTCCGGGAGGAGAAATACAATTTCGCAAATTGTTTGCAATATTATATAATAATATTGCTTAACACTATCAGATTGTTTCTAAAGTGCTTGGATTTTGTACGAACCTTGTCTCATTGCAGACATTGATGAGTGCCTGGAGCAGAATATTCAGTGTGGTGCGAACAGAATGTGCTTCAACATGAGAGGCAGCTATCAGTGCATTGACACTCCCTGCCCACCGAACTTCCAGAGGGACTCAGCCACAGGGTAGGAAAAGAGAAATGGAAACATTTTTTATTCTAGTCCAAATGTTGTTGTGACTATGACTAAGTCTATGACTTAGAAAAAGATTTTCAGTAGAATGTGACCAGTTTAAACCACTTTTACTTTTATTTTCAGCTTTTGTCTGAAGAACTGCCCCGCCAATGACCTGGAGTGTGCTCTGAGCCCCTATGCTCTGGAGTACAAGTTGCTGTCTCTGCCCTTTGGAATTGCTGCCAACCAGGACTTGATCCGTCTGGTGGCCTACACTCAGGATGGAGTGATGCACCCACGCACCACCTTCCTGGTGGTTGATGAGGACACCACGCTGCCCTTTGCTCTGCGAGATGAGAACCTGAAGGGCGTGCTGTTCACCACGCGGCCCCTACGTGAGCCGCACACTTACCGCATGAAAGTGCGAGCCCTGTCGTATGGCACTGATGGGAGTATCGAGTATCAGACCACCTTTATTGTCTACATTGCTGTCTCAGCCTATCCCTACTGAGAGCACTTTACCATGATTGGGAGAGAGAAAGGTGTACATGCGCTTTTTGTGCGGGACTCAGTATGTGCGTGTGTCCAGATGTGTGTGTGTGTGTGTGTGCGTGCAGTTGTGTGTCCAATTCTAGATCCGCCACTTGAAGAAAAACCCGCAGGTGGTACTATCACCTCATAGAGCGAGGAGCTGAGCTACGGTGCCCATTGGGCAAGTAATTGTTCAGAAATAGGATAAAGAGGACTCAGCATTAACCCCTGGGGCACACCAAAGACTGTTTTACCTGCGGCTGGACGTCGGCAAAAACAGCCAAGCAAGTTCTATGTGGTTTGGACAGTCCTTTTTGCCAGATCATTTTCAGGATAATGGGTGGTAAAGAGTTAAAAAAGGAAAAATGTACATGTATGTCTACCTATTAACTTATTGGGAAGTGCTTGAAAAATGAGAGGCAGTATTTTTTTCCATCTAATTATTTGAGCATTCTGTGAAAGCTGAAAAGTGCCTCCAGTTTTGGGAGTGGTCCAGAAAGAAGCTTGTTATTTGTGTAGTAGCAGTTGCCCAGTACAGGTCAGGGGTAAGAAACACCACCAAAGATAATCAAAAATAAATATTTATCTCAGGTAAGCACTGCTTTCGCTCTATAAGACAGTTCTTGTCCATGATGTGGCTTTACATTCTTAACTATGTACAGGGCTTTATATTATTGTTTTTGTTACACAAACATCTGATCAATTTTCCATGATAAAGTCCATGATAAAGATGTATTCTATTTTTATGATTTGTATATAAGCATTTGGTTTTCATTCTGTAATATGTTTCTATAGTGTTGTATTCATTTTTAAAGCAAACAATAAATGTACAATCCTAAATTGAATTAAATCTTTTTGAATTGGCCTTTACAGTAACCCCTCGCTTTAATGCAGTTCTTCAGTCTATTGTGGATTTTTTTCTCAGAACCAAACTAATAGTTGTTCACGGAAACCCCTGTGCTATGGTAGAAACGCATTTTTTTGCTCGTGACGTTCAGGCCTCGTCCGTCATGCCTGGTTGTTTATGTTTGGGCTCGGTGGTTAGCAAGGCAATCAGACACCTGAACGGAATGAGCCTCCGCTGCTTAGTGCCGTGCCCAAACAACCAACCAGCAAGAGGATGAGGCCCAGACATCACAGTCAGCTGTACTGAGGCGGGATGCTGCTTCCCTGTGACGCATCTGTGGCAGCTGCAGTCCAGTATTTTCCCTGTGGAACATCTAGAGTGTTGTTTTTCGTTTTGTTCTTCTTAAAGCCCTGTATTTTTATTACTGAAAATTAAATTTTTTTTTACTGTATTTACCTATGTATGCCAAGAGAACGGCAGCGCATACCAAACAAAACGCGCATGCATGAATTACAGTACAGTAATAATACTGTACTTTACATTCTAGCACACAGTATTTTACATTCTAGCACTTCAGGAGTTCAGTGCACACTGTAGAGTACAAAAACGAGTTTAAACATACATTTTCATTAATGGTAATGTATTAAGCCAAGTTTAAAATAAAATGTAAGTGTTTTAGGAGCATATTTGGGGGAATGTTTAGGGTTTACACTTTGAAAATTGGCATTTTTAGACATTTTTTTTCCCTACCATATCACAGCATCGCATTTTTACACTATACATGGCTTCTCTTGGAACGTAAGCCCTGCGAAAAGTAGGGGTTTACTGTAATAAACATCAGGAATAATTTGATCATGTGTATAAACTTTATTTATTCAATCTCAAAAGCACAAACATAAGAAATGAATATTTAGTAAGGCAGTTTTACACCAGTTTGGTTTGTAGAGTGCTTTTGCACTTGGTCACAGGAACGTGAATCATTACTGCATTAGAGAGACAGGTCCATTTGTTCCAACATTGTAGTCCTCAGACAAGCTTGAGACTGTGATGGACTGCTTTTAAAGCAGTGTTTTCAGTATGAATGACCAAGACATGATTGAGTACGGACAAAAGCATTTACAGACGGCCCTTTACAGACTTGCAGTAAGTGCTTAGAAATTTTAAGACAGATAGTGAGTAGGAATGACCGAGCTTAAGACGCAGACAAGAGTGGTGAAGGATAATCATTAATATGACCAACACGAGCATTAACACCTTATAATAGCATTAGTGAAGAACAAGATTAGGGAAGTGACTGCTCACTGAGACACCAGTGAGAAACATCTGATCAGAAAAGGACAGTTCTAAACCAGCTGTTCTAAAGCATAAACAAACATTTTTATATCAATACTTGCAATAGAAATGGTCAGTCATTTGGCTGCATTCCGCAAAACACCAGGACCGTCCGGCTCCAGTCTAAGCGAGCCTCAGTCCAGCACAGTTTGGTGATTCACTTAAACACACCCTATTCAACTCTGTTAATTACTAGGTTTAGACAGTGTGTTCAAGCAGGAAATCCCCAAAGCATGCTAAACACTGGCCCTCCAAGACAGGAACTAGACCCTAATACACTTTATTTCTGAAACACAACAAAAAAATAGGTGCTATGTTCATTGTTTAGTAAGCCGCTAATGCCCTTTGGTTGTTTGAATGGTGAACACTGTGGAGCGATGAGCCAGGATTAAGGACCGAGAGAGCAGGAGTGGGAGGAAGCCTTTAGGGTATTAATCCTAATCTGCCCTAGGCCAGACGAAGCAAGGCGGGCAGACACGGCCGCCTGGTGAGACGCCCCACCAGCCCCATCTGTGGCTGTGCATTTCAGGCTACGGCCGCGCGGCATTCCAAATACCAGAACACACACAGACTATGAGGGGATACCCAAAACTCTTCAGGA
Organism: Brachypetersius altus; assembly: GCA_037974465.1. Taxonomy (NCBI): domain Eukaryota; kingdom Metazoa; phylum Chordata; class Actinopteri; order Characiformes; family Alestidae; genus Brachypetersius; species Brachypetersius altus. Next base: position 14,878,943 of record JBBPDB010000153.1, on the reverse strand, counting down.
AGTATTATCACTGAAACTTTAAATACAAAAAAGTAAAAACAATTAAAATAATAACAGATTTTATAAAATCATAATGACTTGCATTCTTAAGGTGACATGCCTTAAGATTTTATTTCCTGAGAGAACCAAACTCTACCATAAAAAACTGATGGCACCATCATGTATATGCAATATGTGCGCGCATTCGTGTGTAATGAAGATGCAGAGAGAAGAAGACTGTAAGACAATCTGTAGAAGGGGGAGACCAGGATGTGAAATCTGATACGAGTTGATGTCAGCACCCTGTAAGAGTTTTTTCTTTGCTCTAAATGTACCAGCAGGTGCCAATCCTGTGGTTTTCTGTCTGGGGGTGTGGGATGAGGGGGTAGAACTGCCAGGGCCAGCGTCTACACTGTTTTCCTAGCGGTCAGCACCCTGACGATGCAGCCCACTCCTCCTGCTGAGAGAGCCTGAGGAAAACAAGGCCAACATAAACATCCATAGCCCACATCCATAGCCAACAAAACATACACTACAATACAAATTTTGGAATCTGATGTAATATTTTTATTTTACGAAGAATACTACCATTGTGCATATTATGGTATAGCAGTATACAGGTAGTATAATACTATAATACAAAAACTATTTTTAATATATCATTCAATTCCAAAATCACCAAAATTATTGAAGCCTCAAGATTTGATCACCACTTATGAAATACAAGGCATTATGAGTATTAATAATATAAAAAAGGCTATATTAATGAAGATTTCAACTTTATTCTTGAAGCTGCACAGTTTTGTGAATCAATTCAGCATTATTTAAGGTTTCTGTTTAAGGCATGTATAATTGAAGCTTAATAATAAATTGCTATTTTTGTACACATTCAGTTGTTTTGACAGTATTTATTATCTTAAGCGTATTTAAAAAATATTTAAACCACCGTGCTTTTGAGAACACCCATTCCATATCTCCATATAAACCAATTCCTGACATGCTTGAAAAATATACTTGATAAATGACTCCAAAATCTACAGTGTTCTCAGTATTCTTTCTAAGATAAAGAAAACATAGTGTTTAAATGCACAGGGTTTCTCTATAGTGCCCTACAGAGTCAATGCAGTGCACAGACCTGTTAATACTAAACTGTGCAGTACTCTGACTCTCCAAAATCTGACTCTGTGTCCCTCAGCACACATTACCTTCTCATGCCATTGAAGGAGGATGGCGCTGCTGTTTTCCGAAGGCCGCTCAAAGCCTTTGTAGATGTACTTCATCAACAGGTCCACGCCGTTCTTGTCCAGTGACTGCACTCCCTTCTCTATGTCACTGGCCTTGAAGGAGCTAAGCACCTTAATCACCAAACCCTCGGCACGGTCCTGAAGAAACACGACCAAAGATCAGCCCTTAGTGCTGACATCACAGATACGGTATGTTAGTTTAAGGCAAGGCACCACGAAACAGTACGAGTATTTTCAGGAGGAAGCCAATAAGCCAACATCAACAGCTGTGAATGGCGAGAGAGGGATCTGATGAATTATTCATATATGTTAAATAATTAAATGATTGCTATGCATTTCAGCAATAGTTTAGTGTCTGATTGATAAAACTCAACATTTTTCACAGTTATAAAGTCATCAGCTAGAACCAAGCATTACTAAACATATTCATTTTTATATTCATTTCTGAAGCACCTAATAAATAATATATCCCCCTAGATACCATGCATAAAAGCAAACAAAATTAAAAAAAAGACTACAAAAACTAGTTGGCAAAAATCATGGATTCAAATTCAGATTTCCTTACCCACCATACACATCAAAAATACCAATAAAACTCAATGGCAGGTTAACTGTGTGACAATACTGCACTATACTGGTCCTGACACTACATCACCTGGCCTTACAGCTTAGAGAAAGGGGGTCTTCAGAGAGGTTCCATAGGAAAAGCAATGGTTGTAGATAGAACCACAACATTGGAATACGTTTTTGTAAAGAACAGTTCAATTAATGATGCTAACGTTGCTAACAGCAAATAAAAGCCAATAGACATGGATTAGCGTTATTCATATTATATCATGTTAAATGGTGAAACCTTAGCATTTTTGGATGCATTATTTCTTTAAATGGTTCTTCGCCATGATGGATTCTTCAAAGAATCTTCTGAAACAGGTTCCATACAGCACTAACAGGGTTCTGCTATTAACAGACCAATCCTGCTCTCCGTGCTCACCTTGACATTCTGGTTCTTCGTGTTGATTGGTGGGTTCTTCAGGACTGCCTGCAGTGCTCCCATGAGGTTCCCTTTACACTCTGGAGTTAAGAAAAAGACTGGGGACTAAAACTGTAAACACAGACATATTTAACATATTTAAACTGCGACGTTGACCCCTTCAGTGTTTGAAATTTGTCTTCAGCTGCTGTTATAATGTGCAAAAAGTAATGGTGAACACAAGAAGTCAATCAAAAGCAGGAAATAAAGTTAGGAGTCACAGAAAATGGACATATATGGACATGAAAACAACTTCCTCATCTGAAAAGACTGAAACATGTTACAGAGGGAGGTGGCTGAACAGTGTTTGAGGCAGACAGCAGACAAAGAGTGAGTGCTGTCTGTCTGGAGAAAAAGAGCGACTTGTGAGGAGGCGTGAAAGGATTATATGCTAGGAATGTGGTAGGAAGACATGTCTGGACATCCACAGACTCCAAATCAGCTGCCTAAACAGCCTGGGTGGAACCGAGAGGCATGTGACACCAAAGTATGCATTTCAGTCAAAGTGTAGAATCTTAAGCAGCTCTCTGCTCCCTGTAGGGCAAACTACCTTGGTTCTGAAATAAGGACTTTGCCAAAGACACCGAGCAGTAATCTACAGTTTATTAGTGCCATCTATTAGTGGGTAATTTTTATACATTGGTGGCTACAAATAAGACCACAAGGCTATAAATAAGGCCAGTATTCACTGTTATGTTAATAAAGACATCTTTGTAACGGGGTGTGAAAGATCATTCCTTAATTCATTAGACTCACATCAGGTATTCCAGGCCTTACCCAGAGCTGCAAACATTAACCTACATTAATCATTAATCTACTCAAAAAACGTTTAGGTTCTGCGGTAATGGCCCAGCTTATCATTTTAAGACCGATCACAGAGCCAACAACAGCAGTAAAACCAGAAATAATATGAAGACATCAGACACCTAAGTAGCCATTACTTCGGCATCCACGAATATTTTCGACTTGTGGTTTGCAGCACCCACCTAATACGAACATTACAATGCGTCAAGCAGTTAAATGTGCCCTTTACTAGCACTATTTACTAAAAGTGTTCTGGATAACAAGCACTTCTTATTCGAATGTGTCTGTCCACCTTAAATTAGGGCTGCGGTTAATGTACAGGAGCCACAGTGTAAAACACTTGCAACAATGTAACTGCTGTACCAGTTAAGGTGGAGCGGGGAATCAGAAACAAGAAGATACATTTCAGCTTTATGACATTTCCACGTAAATGCAACATATACTGCACAGCTAACCAGCAATTATGGCAGTGATTTTCGTTACTGAACGTTAAAAGGAGTCGTGCACAGTTAAATGCGAGTGTGCAGACATGCCCATGTGATGTGGGAGCAGAAGAACAGAAGATGAGAGGGACAGAAGATCAGAAGAACAGGACGACTGAAGGACAGAAGAGTAGAAGAATAGAAGGACAGAAGATCAGAAGGATATTGTCTGATGAGTGAATCGACCTCCGCCTCGTCTGGACCCAGCTGGTTCTCTCCCCCATCTTCCTCGTCCACAAACTTGTTCTCGTCGTACTCATCCACATCCACCTTGCGGAATCGGTCGGACACGGTGTTCTTCGACATGATCTCGGGTTTCTTAGCTTGCACGGTGGATCTTCAACATAAATAAAGAGAACTGTGACTGAGATGTTCCACAGTCCACTCGCTTCCTCAAATCAGCACTCTCTTCACTCTCTCACAGCGCCCCACCTGGAGGACCCGGAGAACTACATACGATTATTTTACTATCTGGACAAAAGTATTGGGACGCATGTCAGTTACACCAACCGAGACTTCAATGACATTGCAATCTCCAATCCAGTTTAGCCCACAGATGTTGGATGGGGTTGATGTCTGGGCTCTGTGCGGACCAGTCAAGATCTTTCACACCGAACTCATCCAGCCATGTCTTTATGGACCTTGCTTTTTTTGTAAACAGGGAATAGAAGTCATTCTGGAATTCCCCAACCGGTATCCACAAAGTTGGAGGCATGACGTTATTCTTGATATGCTGAAGCATTAACATTGCCCTTCACTGGAAGTAAGGGGCCAACTGAAATCAACAATTAAGAGGTGCATACCAATACTTTTGTTCATATAGTGTACTTTCAAACCAAATGGGCAAGTGTGTTTCAATTATCTAAACAAATGCACATTTTAAATGCAACCTTTTTCTACCGTTGTAATGGGTTCAGATCAGACCATACCTGAGCTTTCAAAACAATGCTACAACATGCTCATCTGAATGCTCGAACACATAAAACATTGCATTCTATGACAAGGACGTTCTAAATTAAGTCGAAGTGAGATTGTTGCCCTCCTTGTAGGCCTCCTTTAGCACTGTGAAGTGCTTATGTTGTTTAGCTTATAAGATTTTCAACAGTAAAAATCTCATAAGCTAGGTGTTCAACAATCAACAATGAAAATAATAATTTACAGTGTTAGGTCAGTGGTAGATCTGAACAGAGGACTAAAGATCTGAGCTAAGGACATCCATGCATGATCTGTTTAACCCAAAACATTTACAGTGAATGGGTATTTAATTCTGGATTCCTGTTTAAATGAGACACAATTCGATCATTTGCATATAACAGTTTTAAAGATACAGTACCAAAAACAGCTTATTTATTTATTTATTCATTCATTCATTCATTTATTTATT
>JBBPDB010000153.1:14844888-14873920 GCA_037974465.1 Brachypetersius altus | reverse complement strand
TTGCTCCAGGGAGAGACTGCCCCCTGTAGGTAGGGAATGGAAGTCGCTTTGGATAAAAGCGTCTGATAAATGCCATGTAAATGTAAATGTGAATAATTGTAAATGAGAATAAATGTGAATAATTGTATGAATGAATGTGTATATACAGCATTTAGATGTGTAGTAGATAAAATAGGCAATAGGTTCCCTTTTTTATTTTATTTTTTGTGTGCTCTGTGTGTCAGCTAGAGGAGTCCAACCGCACACTAACAGTGGATGTAGCCAACCTGGCCAGTGAGAAGGAAGAGCTCAATAACCAGCTGAAAGATTTCCAGCAGCGTGAGTGTACAATTTTTATGCTCTTCTATGTTCTGTTTTAGTCAGTTAAACTGATCTTTTTGCTGTGAAAGCTGCCTGTTTATATGCATTTTCCTCCAGAAATCAGGATGCAGTCATTGCTGTTTTTGTTTATGAAGTTTATGTACACACTCAAGCGAAGCTTAATGTTATTTAGTTTACATAATCCTATGGGAACAAGTCACAAGCTAAATATTTGCCTCACAATTGACTGAATGTATATTTTTCATAATAATTAAACTAATGTATGAACATGAGAGACTGTTTTTGCTACTGTTTGGATTGGCTGCCATGTAGTGTGTCTCATTCAAAAAGCATTTGAAACTCAAACTCTTTTGTAATGTTAGGATTTATGTAAGATTTGGTTTTTTTTGTGACATCACAAAAACACTGAATTCAAAACAGGCTGTTCTTCTACATCCCTTTCATATGTGTACCAGTGAATTGGGGGTGAATAGCATATTTTGATTTTACATACTACACTAATCTCCTTAATATAAAAGTGAGATAAGTGTAGTATTCCATTATATGGGCCATTTAAAGATTTTCAAAAAGTCGTAAAAAAAATCTTAAAAGTGAGGATGCCTATTACCATAGTAATAGTTGTGTCCAAAATGTGACTGTTACTGTATGTTGAAAGAATGTAAAAGGAATATTAATGTTTGGTGTTTGTGTGAATACAGAGTTGCAGAGTGTTAAAGAGGGGGAGAAGCGGGTGACCATCATGAAGATGTCCTTTGAGAAGCAGCTTCAGTCAGAGAGAACCCTCAAGATTCAGGTGAGTAGTGTATCACATCTTAAACACATGACCCTGAGTTGTGTTTGTATGTGAATGTGCATGTTCCAGTCATATTAATATTGTCGGTTGCTGGCCATAGGTGTGTAATGTTATTCTGACCTTTTCTTCTGTTTAGGCCGTTAATAAGCTCGCTGAAATCATGAACAGGAAGGTGCCTGGTGGACGCCGTGGCGATGACGGCGAGCTGCGCAGGAAGGAAAAGGAAAACCGGAAGCTGCAACTAGAGCTCCGCTCCGAAAGGGATAAACTTAACAGCACCATCATCAAATACCAGAGGGAGATTACAGACATGCAGGCTGTGAGTGAGCACACCAAGTCACGGCTCCCAATATAAATAATATTTAACAATCTTCATATTAGGACTATCAAGGTTAGCACATTAATAATGCATCCCAAACAAACAGCATTCATAATATTATAACACTGCTCTCCTTGTTTGACCCCTCAAACCATCTGTAGTATCTGTAGTAAGCTCAGGCTCTAGGTTGTTATGATATTGTTGTTACATCACTTATACTATTATAGCTTTTAAATGACTTTACAAAGGAACTCTTTGGCAGATCATGCTGGACAATGGTCACGTGAGCTGGAAAATCCAGTGGCAAAAAGTGACTGTTAGAGTTAGGCTTTCAGTTCAGGGCCAAACTGTTAAAAATTCTATTGTCAAAAATAACAATAATGCTCATTTCTGCCACTACTTTTAAGGGGGTTCTAATATTATGGTGGCACTAAGCTAACAATTGTGAACATAATTTTGTGATACAGAACATGTAAACTTGTAAAAGACATTCTGCATGTTTTTTTAAACCTAGTTGGAGGCACAATTTATCTGCTGCTGCTTTCCTTTTCACACAGTTGCCTGAAACTTGCTGGTTAGATTACAGTCAGAAATCACTCCCAGAAGGCCTAGGATGATGTTTTTCTCACATTTATCCACCCACTGCAACAAAAAAAGCTTGGTTTTTAATCCAATGTCTAGGCCTTCACCTGCTATTAATGTCTTAACCAATTATAGCCTGTATCTACATGGTTGTTTCAAGATTGTAACTTTCCCTTCATTTAATTACATTTAACAATGAATGGAAGTTAGCAATTAATCAAACTTTTTATCACACTAAACAATGAAACAACCATAATACTTATGGAGTTAGAATATAACAATCACGATGATTATATTAAATAAAAGTGAACAATAAATTGTACACATTTTTAGTTCTCAGGAGAGGCACTGATGGGTCAAGTAACACGAGTGTCATTAATCACGTGTAACTACACTAGAGTAATGCAACTAAACTCATTCCAATTTACATCCTAATAATTACTTTTACCATCTCCTGCCATAATCTATATTAAATCTCCACAAGATCAACATAAACATGCTGTTACTATATACACACTAACACTAAAATCTCAGTACCTTGGCGCAGTTCTGTTTGGTCTGGTTTTGTTCAGTTCTCTTAAATTGTAGTCCAGTTCCAATGGATTTCAATGAATGTCACTCTGTTTGTGTTTGGGGGCGGTGGTCTTTTGTGTAGGCAATAGTGGATGAGTCGCAAGTGCGCATGGAACTGCAGATGGCTCTGGACAGTAAGGACAGTGATATAGAGCGTCTGCGCAGTCAGTTAACCACTCTCAGCATCCACTCTCTGGACACCACCAGCATCAGCAGTACAGGCAACGAGCTGGACACCGAGCCTTACCCAGGTATCACTGCACCTCAGACAAACACTAAAACACGGTACCCAAAACACACTGGCGTATGTACTAAAAACTCAGCCACCCACCTTCTCTTCTGCATTGGTTTCATCTTTACTTAATCTTTTGTCCCTTATTGTTTTCTTTTGTAGTAGTTTATATCTATTTTTATCCTGCTCTTTATTTTCTCTCCATCTTTTACATCACTTTGTCTGAGCTTATTTTGTATTTTGCTCTTAATATTCTTGATTTTTTTCCTCTTTCACTTATCTGTCTACTGAATCTCTGTTTTCAATGTGTGTCTAATTCCTTTCTTTTTTAACGGGCACACTCTTCACTCCTTCCCCTTTTCCCATGGTGGTGCTGTAGTACGCATCACACACTCACAAACATCGGAATCCATGTCATTCACATACCAGCGAAGTTCCAAATCGGTTAGTATTGACACCCGGCCGTGCCGCATCGCAACCCTCTTCACCTCCGACTCAGAGGATGAGGAAGAGCGGCCCAGGCCTCAACCGGCCCTTACCTATGAGAGGCCCTCTGAAAACGAGCCTGCAGGTGACCCTGCATGGAGACACCGAAAGTCATACACACACACACACACACACACACACACACACACATCCAGTAATGTATGCCTGCATTCATGTACACCCCACTGAACACTGAATGTAATGATTAAATCTTTTTTTTTTTTTTTACTCTTTGCTGTGTTGGAAAAGCTTTGAAAACTACTGTGAACTAACACATAAGAAAAAGTGCCTCAGCTTCCATCAGGCTTGAAAAAAAGTTTGACCACCCGCAAGCTGTTCTCTCAGTTTTCTGCAAGTACACATCCAATAAAGAAAATGATAGAAAATGTGGCATTTTTTTGCTTACACACTTTGTATATTTTTAAAAAATAATAATATACAGAACTTTGTAAAAATGATACATAATTATGTGCCATAACAAAAAAAAAGCATATATAGGCATTCAGTTTAATGAAAACTCATATAAACTGTATTCTCTTGGAAATAAGTTTCAGTATGTTATAAAAATCTTTCAGGTCAAGATTGATCAACAGTGTTTTAATACAATGTAAAAACATTCAGCCGGGCGTGTCTAAACTTTTGACCGGCTTGTGCTGTATGCACTCACTGACAGTGTTCACCGATCACACTGTCCCAGTGTTTGATCATATACTTAAAACTTGCTCCGTTAAATTTAGTGTGCAGTGTTTGTAAAAATGTGTGCTGTGCTGTGGTGTGGTGCAATGCTTGACTGACACTGGTCCACTAGCTCTACCAGAACATGAGTTTAAGCTTGTAGCATTACTGATCACCTTTATGATTTGTAAACACACCATTTGTCCCTGTGTACCACAGACACTAGTTTGGAGGGCTGGCTGTCTCTCCCAAGCAAGAGCACGAAGAGGTTTGGATGGGAGAAGAAGGTAAAATTCATTAAACAAAGTTATTGACACACAGCTGTCACTCTCTCTAATGATATGTTATGTTTATGGTGTATTTGTTCTTGGTCTGTAGTATGTGGTGATGAGCAGTAAAAAGATCCTGTTCTATGACTCGGAGGAAGACAGAGAGCAGTCCAACCCATTTATGATACTGGACATCGAGTGAGTCCTGCTCAAGCACACGATACAATTTTATGATTGAAGTCATAAATAATTATTTAGGATTTGTACCTTTTAAGTTACTCTGATTGATGTTGGACTATTTCATCTATTTGTCATGAAATATAAAGGGGGAGCTTTTTTTTTAGATGGTAAAAACTGAAATAAAAATGCATTTACAAGTTCTTTATGACCTTGTATATAGTATGGAACATGATTACAGGGTTGTAAGAGACAGAAGAGCTCTAAGAATTGGGACTAGAGTTCTAGGTAGCTTCTTCCTTAAGCCAGAAGGTAGGACTGAGGGACAGGGAAGGTGGTGATGTCACAAAACAGGAGATGGAATTATTTAACAAATTTCGGTTAAATGTAGGCAGTTTTGATTTTGTGTTCACAAGTATATGGACATCAAAGCTCTGTTGTAGTTTTTTAATGTTCAATATTCCGTCTACTCTCTTCTCTTCTTTTAGTAAACTCTTCCATGTTCGGCCTGTCACCCAAACTGATGTTTACCGTGCAGATGCCAGAGAGATCCCACGCATTTTCCAGGTACACGGCTGTACAACAGGACTACACTACTCATTAAAAGCCATTTACTGAAGTTTAGTTTAACGCCACTGTTCTGTTTGTAATAAGCAAAATATTTTTAAATGCACATATTTTTCTTGACATTTAAAAAAAAATTTTTGCAAATACTGTTGTTTTTTTCTGCCTTCAGTAGCATGAAGCACAGGTTTAGCCTAATAATGAAAAAATGTATTCTCCATTGTTAAAATGTTAAAAGCACATATTGGAAAAAATGACCGCACAACAGGCTGATTGAATTTATAGACTTTGACTTTGACACAGATTTAAACCAGATTTAAAGGCTTATTGTTAAGTCTTTGTAAATTGGCACAAGAAATTCAGTAAAAAACATGTGAGGTGTCCCCAAACTTTTGTCAAGGGCTCTGTGTGTCATTTGCAATAGGACTATAAAGATCTACTGAAACATACAATCTCTCCTTTTTTTGTTTCTTGATCTCTCTCTATGTGTCGTTCTCTGGCACTCTCTTTCCCTCTCTCTCTTTCTTTCTGTCTTTAGATCCTGTACGATAACGAGGGCGAGAGTAAGAAAGACCAGGAGTTTGCCGTGGAGTTTTCAGTGGCCGACAGGTCAGCGTGTGTCTCCCACAAAGGTCATGAATTTGTGCCGACACTCTATCATTTCCCCTCCAGCTGTGAAGTGTGCCCCCGGCCTCTTTGGAACGTCTTCAAGCCCCCTCCAGCCCTGGAGTGCCGCCGCTGCCGCGTCAAATGCCACAAAGACCACCTGGATCTCAAGGAGGAAGTGCTTGCGCCCTGCAAAGGTAAGGAGGTCACAATACTTCTGCACCAAGTTTTGCAGAGTAAAAGTTCAGAGACTGTTGCAGTCATGGCTCAGAGTACTTCCTATATTGCTTTGGGTATACTAAATCATTTATTGCCTAAGGTCCTGTTCGGGGCTTTATGCACTATGCCCAAGACAGATATGAACACTCTGCCCTGTTCATCCATGTATAAGAAAGTGAGTGATCAGTTACAGTAAAATCATTAGCAGTGGTTTGTAGTGGCTGCTTTTGGTAGAAAAAAAAAAAATATGGCCCACATTTTTTAAACATAACGTAAGGCCTAGATCATGCTTACGCATTTTAGATGTTGTTTTTGTACAGTCATGTTGGGGAATCATCAATAAAACCAGGTGTTCACAGTTTCACTGATATAATTTTAGATGACTACAGTTTTTTTCCAGAGGTTTATGTTGCAACAAACAGAATGTAAATGGAAATTTAAGAAAGCAAACAATGCATTTATTTGGACACAAGTGGGGTCTAACAAAATGACAAAAAATCTACATGTTGAGTAGTATCAAAACCTTGGACTAACTGTTTATTTCAGCTTGATACGTGTCATTATTCGAGAGTTATTAAGGCAACTAGGAAGAGATGGCTGCTCATCCAATTTGTCCACTTTGGGCTTGTAGTTTAGTAGTTTCATACAATCAACAAAAACTAAAAGTATTTATATGGCTATTAATCATCAGTTAAAATGATTGTGACAGACCTAGGTTTGAAAATTTCAAACAAAATCACGCGGTAATCCAAGCTTTTTGGTTATTTAGTTCTCATATTTTGTTGCATCAAGCGAAGAAGTGATGTACATATTGAGTTCACAATGATTAAATGGCCTGCACTTGGGGAGTCCATACCAGTTCAAATGTATTCTGTCTTTACCATCAAAACCATTGTAGTATGTATTAAAGACAGTCCATATATTCAAAACAGAGCAGCAAAAGCAGCATGTTTTTCAGTCTACAGCAGGTTAGCCCTGATTTGCAACTGAAACTGCTATTAAAAGCTTTGTACATCAGGCTCAGAGTCGTTATGTGTGTGCATGTAAGTGAGTTAATTTGTGATTTTTGTGTGTGCATGTGTGTAAATGTGAGTTCTTGTACTGTATGTAACTTTTGTTGCGTGTCTCCTTCAGTGAACTATGACATGTCCACGGCTAAAGAGCTGCTGCTGCTGGCCAGTTCTACAGCAGAGCAGCAAAAATGGGTCAGTCGTCTGCTGAAGCGAATCCCCCGCAAATCTTCTGCTCCTGTCCCAGCTCTCACTCACACACCCGCCCAGGAGCCTCTTGTTGGATCACCGCCTCAGTCCTCACCCCATCTGTCCCCCAGGAACTCACCCAGACTCTCTCCCAGAGGAGCTATCAGGGTATCAAACAAGGCCCCACCATCTTCTGCCAAAAACAGGTGAGTGAACAGAGGCATTACCTTCAGTCTGGTGATTTCAGATATAAATGACAAAATATCATAATTTTAGTAGAGAAGAAATGATGAGGCTCCCTAAAAGTGCTGACGTGCCGTGATATATTATCCGTTTCATCATGTGTAGGTAGCTTATGGCATTCAATAAACTCCTGCGTATATTATTTCCATTGTTGCCAGGCATTCTAATCAGTCATTTGTCCATTTAAACTGTGTTGTCTGTGCTGTCAGTGCATTTTCTTATAACCATGCTTTTGTTCCAATTATTTTCATTGTATTAATACCAGATTGTCAAATAGCAGCTTACACTTATTAAAAACTGACTTTATAGCAAGAGACAGCAGATGAACAACAGTCTGTTCATTTCATGCATTTTTATGTTGCCACATGTATTTAATGCTGACATGAACAATTTGTTGTTATGTCTGTGATGTAAGATGTATAGTAAACTGATGTTTCATTTATAAGATGCTCCGAATCCAGAAGGATGGCTTGGCAACCCTGAGTTAAATCCTTCTCAGACTTTCTTAACTTTCCTTTCCAAAGAAAGAAATGAACACCCCTTTGGCTTGATTTTGAGTGTCCTTGAATTAGATGTATGTTTAAGATTGTTGTCTTGATTTAAGACCCAAGATTTGTTGCGGTTTTAGGAGAGTGCTTTTTCATTTATTCCCCACAATATTCTTTGGTAATTATTACAGACATTGATTATCTTAACTGTAGTCCAATATCGGTTTGTTGAGCGTCAACTTTAGCTTAGTTTTCTCATCCCTCAGTTTCACTCTAATCCATGTAAATGGGTTGTTTAGACAATCAGTTTAAGTATTTTCATATCCAATGTCTATTGTCCAGTTGTGTGTAAATATAGACTATCAGTGTCTACATTTAGGAAGATTTAATGTGAGCGACTCCATGCTGTGTAGGTCAGATCTGAATTTTCTTTCCTGGGTTTCTTTCTGAATTGCTGTCTTTGCGCTGCTAACCTCTTATAGCCCTGGCCTCAAACTCCGAATCATTCTACACTGACTTCATCCTGACCTTAGTCCTTCACCATGCTACTTTGTGCGTGTGTGTGGACAGTAAGTACTCCATGCACATCAGCCTATGTGCCTGCTTGCTTGTGTTAATGTCACTGTGGTCTCGCGTCACTGTTTGTCCTGTTCTATGGAATGAAGATGCAGGAAAGTCGTGCACTAACATCATAGAATAACATTTATTTATTCCATGTAAACTCCAGCCTTAACTAACCAGTCAGCAGCAGTTTCTTCAGTCTCGTCATTTCCTTGCTTTACTCTTCACTAGGTGAACCACCTCGTCTACATACTTTTTGGCTCAAGCCAATAAACCCTTCTCTGTGAGTCAGTAGGTAGCAAGTATTCAGGCACATTTTATCTCTTGTGAAGCCTTACATGTAAGAACATGGAACCAAGTAAGCCAGACAAATGTGAGTTGTGATGCAGATCAAATTAGCTCATGGAAAATAATGGAAGGAGCCTTTCCATAACCAGAGTGACCCCTTTCCTCTTCCAGTGTGATAGAGTTTCACCTGAAGGACTGGGGTTGGGCTCTTCATGATGATGATGATGATGATGACGATGTATTTGACTTCTGAGGATGTGGCAGTCTGCTTGGTAACCAGAGTGACACATTAACTATGTCTGTAGAAACCAAACGTTTGGTGTGTATGTTGTTAATGATTTGCTGGTTTGGTTTGTTGAATGCAAAAAATCATTCCCAAACAAGCAAAACTGCGTTTTTGTAGCTTTTTTTAGCGGTTGCTAAAAATAACTCTGAATGTGTGTGAAGAACTGTAGATTTGCATGAACTAGTATGTACATAAACAGTGTACATACTAGTTGCTGATAGTATGTACACTGTTTATGACACCTGCATTCAGCATATTAAAGTGATGGTGTGGCTAAAAATCAAATGTTTTAATTTGACAACCAGGACACAGATATTGTCTTTATAGTTTTGCACTGGAACAATGAGGCTAATGTGGCTAATAATGGAATCTTATAGAAACCAACAATCAAACTGCAAACATAAAATCATTTACCACAAACTGTTCTAAGGTGCGGATTAATCCCAGATAGACTTGCTTATGGGGTTTCTTAACATGGTTACTGTTGTTTTTAAATTGGCTTTTCTTTTTTTTTTTTTTACCATTTTTTGATTTTCCTTGAACCCTGAGATGCAGTGAGGACTAAAGAAGCACAATATGAACACCAAATAAATTATGGCTGATCTGCGGTGGTGCTGTAATCCTTTAATACTGTGTGTTTTATGGCCACTAGAGATGCCTAATGCATTTGGAAAAGTGCAAGCATGATGCTTCTGTGTTACAGCATTTAGCGTGTGGATCTGATACCTTGCTTTCACCTGCTGTATTGTGTGTTGTGATTCTGATGCACTGTTCAAGTTAATACTGTCTGTGTTAGTGACTGAATTTGTATTGAATTGAATTAATAACCTGAAAACTCTTCCTCTGCCTTGATCTTTGCAGCTAACCTTCATGAGTGTGGTCTGGGACACAGAAGATGCTGCCACTCGTTGGATATTACAGAAAGGACTTCACAGGCAAACCCAGGCAAAAGACTAATGAACTCGATCTGTTGGTGAATTTGACACAAATGGGTATCACATGTATCCCAGCATTTACTCCATGTGGGCCAGGATAAATGGAAGAGAAATACACTTTTAGATCTGCCTTTATATGAAAAATGCTCAAAGATGTCATTGTTGCATCGTGAACGTTCTGAAAAGTATTAAGACACTGTTTTGTCTTGTTGTGTGCATGAGTGTGTGCGCGATGTGAATGGGTGGATTATGTTATGTCCGTATGAAGATATGTGAGGTAGTTAGTAAGGAAATCATGATATTCTGAATTTGTATACTCAAGTATTTTATTTCTATAAGGGAAACAGCCAGACATTTAATATCAAGCACTACATTTTAGCTTCTAAAATACCAAAGAGCATTTAATAGCAGATGCTTCAGGAAGAGCCAGACTGTCTGATAGGGATATGCATTTGAAGTAAAGAATATATAACATGATACACATTTTGTTTCCAAAGATGCAGAACACTGCACATTTTATTTTATGCATTTATTTTATTCACAACTACCTACAAAGCAGAGTGTACAGCTCTGGTCCAAATGCTTTTCTGTTCAAGAGCTATAGACAGAAAGAGGCCACCGACTTTATGGTTAAAAAGGCAATGTTAGTTTACTGTGATGTATTAAAAAGATTTATTTGGAAAAAAAATGTGCTTCATTTGGTGAAACCTTTTTTTAAAAAAATCTTTTGTGTGTGTGTGTGTGTGTGTGTGTGTGTGTGTGTGTGTGTGTCGCAAATACATATCACACATTTATAGCAACTACATCAGTGCGGACTGTGCACTGGCTCTTTGTTGGCACTTCGGGTATAAAAATATGGTCCCACTCATACATACATACAAGTTATTCATTTTTCAGTGTCAGGAAAAAAGCAGGAAATTTACAGTACAGTGCAAAAGTCTTAGGCACCCATGCAAATTGTTGAAAGCCATTTCTCTCAGTGGGTGACAAAGTGAACATCAGAATAAATTCAAACAAACAAGAAAGCAGCAAAAAGATTTCTTTTGTTTGTAAAAAAAAAAAGTAGCTGATATGTTGTGAGGTGGTGAGGAGAACACAGGTTCGGCTCCAGATTCCTCCTCGGTTCCTCCAGCCGTGGTTTGGATTTGTGAAATTCCATCTGTATCTCCTGATTTTATTTAATGAAGGACTGCTTGAGTCAAATCAGGTTTCTGATGGAAACTACAAGTAATGCCGGGCATGATGTACTGTATGTAAGATTTGTATTCATTCTTTAGTTTTATTTTGTATATTTAATAATATGTGAAAAGTTTTTAAATATTTTCATGTGCTTACGACTTTTGCACAATATTGTATTATCATAATAAACAATTACACAGATGCCTCCAACATTCACAGTGTATTAAATCTATCAGAAATTAATTTATTTACTTTTATTTTTGTGCCTCTTAATGCCACATCAGCTCATCCATGCTTCCAGTCTTACCTCCTACCAGTTACAGCTGTATCCACCCAACAAAATCTGTCCCCAAAGCTCCCACTGGCCTTATGCTCCTCTTTAGAGACTCACATTCGCACAGGCAACTACCCACACACCTCAGCTGCCAGCTGCCAGCCTTTCTCATGTGCATCCAAAATCACTAAAAGGAGGTATTTCTGAAGAGATTAGACAGATAATCCACCTTCATAAGGAAGAGGAAGTAAAAGAAAAATAAGTGAAACAAATTGGAGTTTCTGAAACTGGAGTTCAAACAATTAAGATGGAGAGGAAATGGTACTCCTAACATCCACACAGGACCCAGCGGACCACCAAAACTGTCTAGACTAGATAAACAGCACCTACAGCTTTCATCTTGAGAGAGGAAAAATTAAGCTCCTGCTTCACATCTGAAGAAATCCACAAGTGTTTTATGTCCTTCCTTCCACCAACAGAAGTCTTTAATGAAAAAGGAAATAGATAAGAAAGAAAAACATTTACATTAGAACCCTGAAGCACACCTGAGAAATTTCTAACTGCCTGGATCACAAGAAGCATGAAATGCAGCAAAGACTGAACTTTGGAGACGTTTAAATGAAGTGTATAAAAATATTCCTGAAGATTTCCTCAGAAAAGTGAATGGAAGCTGTAATAAAGGCAAAGGATGGCCTCACTTAATAATGAAAAATCTGATTTTTCTTTACTTGTCAAGGCTTCTGTGTAATTTCAGCCTTTTTTTCCCCTGATGCTGAAAAATGCTACTTGCACTTAAGGGTTGTGTGGACTGGAAATAATTTTTTTACACAGTACTGTAAGTTTATATGTGTCTATATAAATAAAACCCAGTATACCTAACTAACACATGTAACCGTTAAATGTTGACATTGCAAAGAAAACCTGTTCATATATTTCAAATGATTTAAAAAACTGTGTCTAATGCCTGCTAACACTAAACCCCATCAGCCAATCAGCCAGTGCTGGGTTTGGTAAGGTTTGTGCGCATATTCCAGCAGAATAATGGATCCACACGTTTATGTACATTTGCAGAGGTAACAGTGATGAACCATGTGACCGTCCAGTTCTAACATAGTAATGAAAACCTTATGAGTAAGGATGAGGAAGGAGAGGTGCTGTTTTCAGACCTTGTGAACAGCACTGATGGTCAGGAGAGCCGAAAGCCTGGGTGAATGAAAGCTTCTTTTCAGGGCGGAGTGCAGCTCCTTTAGTCTGTCATCATAGCAGCAGCACCCAGGAGTTCATTTCTCATTTCAGCTTTTGGTCATTCCACTTGTAAAAGACTACAGTGACCAGGACCCAGCCATTGAGGGTCGTCATGACAACGAACCGCAGCAGAACTGGGCAGCAAGAGAAAAGCAAAACAGGGATGCTGATTTTACACAAAGGCTCTCAAACCCTTTAGTGCACAACTCTGGAGCCCAGCGGAACTGGGCTTTGTCCAGGATTTGGTCTTGCTTCATTCTGATGGTTACAGGTGGTAACCATGCTTCCAACCTCTCTGTATACCTTAGCAGTAAGCAGGGTGTTTTATTACAGTTCCTTTAAGACTTGTTATAACTTAAAAGTAAATAGGAAGTTGCTCAGCTGCATAGACACACAAAACAGTTCATTCAGAATTGGCTGGTTTTGCTGCTTACTTTTCATGAATGGATTTGGGAAGGAATGGAATGGTTTTCCATTTCAACAGTGATTATGTACTACATTAAACTGTTTTCCCGATGCTAGGACAGTTACAATTTGGATGACATTGGCCCTTTCTGATGTTTAAAAATGTTTCTCCCTCCCCTTGTACTCTTCATACACTTTCTCAGAAGCCAAATAACTTTTTCTCATCAGAGGACAGTCTGTACTCACCTTTCAGATCCCCCGAGGTCAGAACAGTAGTCAATATTCTGGCTAAAACACAATAAAGAATAAAGAGAGATGTTTTATAGAGTTACAGTTTTATAGCTTATTCTTGTATGAAAATGGTTTGAACTGTATTTTTCTTGTAGACTTACCCATACAGGTATAAGTGGACATGGCCCAGGTGAGAGCGCTCAGCTGACCTGCGTCTTTGGTCTGCCACAGACACTGCAACTGTGCGAACCTACTGCTCGCACTAATCACCGTACACAGGCTCTGTGTTTAAACACACACACATATGCATTTTCAAAGAAATGTCAAAAGGAAGTCATATATAAACTTGTATGGAAGATTACTTTATGAGGCTACCACTTCACAGATAGTCACCATTGCTGAGTCGATGATCCAGCTCTTCAGGGTGAGGAGCTGCGACCCCCCGACTAAACTGAACAGCTGTCAAGGTCAGCCTTGTGCAAACAGGACAAGCAGTTCCGTCTCAAGTTCTCATACATACCACTGCTCTCAGGACCCCCAAACCATGAAACAGCTCACTTAATTTATCAAGGTTGTGATGTCAGAAACACGAACATATTTAAATATGACCATCTCTTCATCTATAATGAAATAAAATGACCAGTCATTACTCCATGCAGTCTGCAGCACAATAACTGCAGTGGACAATATGGGGAAAGAAACTAAATGTGCTGTTCCCGGCTGTCAGTAAGATGGATCGCTTCTAAAGGAAGTGGCTGCGGTTAATTTTCCCCCAAATTCCTGTGAATTTCAGTCTGAACTTAAGAGCACACTTCAGGCTGGACCGCTTTTCGAAAGAGCCACAATACTGGGAAGTGGCAGCAGTGCCAGGACTGCTGTTATTGGGGGCAGACCAAAGGGTGGGCCAGCCTTAAATGTTACTCTCATGGGTGATTAATGAAGTAATAACCACAATTATGAGACGGTAAGTATCAGAGTCAGAACAAGAAAAACTCAAGACATACAAAATCCAGGGCTCATATAGATACATCATTCTTATAGATACTGGTCAAACTGGAACTTTCACCTGTGATCAAAATGGAATTGTGAATATGTCACACATGTGACAAGACAAACTGCTGTGTTTTGTGCATATGTTGATAAAATGATGACACTGAAAGTACATTTTCCATGGACCAGTGGCAGAGGAGGGTTGGCCTAAGCCTGCTGGGCCCAATCATACCACCCCCCACTGCAGAGAAACAAAGGTCATTTATATCTACCTGTCTAATAGAGAATGTTCATTAAATGAAAGGTGTGATAAGTTATTTCAACAGTGACTTATTCAACAGTGACTTATTCAACAGTGACTTGGTTAAAATACTTCTGAGGATACATGAGGCTGTAGAAGAGGCTCTGTTTCAGGTTCCCACTGTAGTGAAGGATCAGGAGGAAGAGGACGGTGTCTGAAAGAAGCATGAGCGCTTCATCATCAGTTGCTCTTTGTCAATCTCCCACACCCTCTTACTTGAACACAAACACACAGCAGACACACAATCACTTTCAGGAGTCCGGGTTTACCTTGGGCAATGAGGACAGGGTACTCCAAGTAAGTCATAAGTGGATATTCATGATATATCTCATATGTGGTGAACACTATATACCTGCAAAATAGGGATCAGAATATTCCATGAGAAAACCAACAACACAGTCCACAAAAAATCTCACGTTCAAGCAATGCAGCTTGCACTGATAAATCCAGAATATGATGTATGATTAAAAATATACAGGCATCAGTGGCATCCCTTATCAAAGAATGTAAATCCGTTAGACAGCAGGCACTGCATTCCCTCGCGAAAGCCGCACGCACACACATGCTCTAAAATAACACTTGCACCTGACCTTTCCCTGTGTGAATCCCGGTACAGAGTTACGGCTACAAACAGCTGCACTTCTATACTGAGAGGCTGTACTTTCCACCCTTATACCCCCCTTCCTTACTGCCTCACTCCGACAAACAGAGACACACTTACAATGGTGGGGGTTTTGTGGCAGAACAACTCAGTGGCTTGCGGTGAGGGCCAAAAAACAAACAAAACTGAATCAGCACATTCAACACATGCTCTAGAAAACAACAGAAACAAAGATACTAGATGGCAGTTTAATTGACATTTATATTGTATTTACATGTCAATGATTTAAATTGGAACACACACATACATCAACCTGCCATAATATTAAAAGCACCTTTCTAATATTGTGTACGTCACCCTGCGTCACCGCAGTCCAGTCAGAGTACCCTTGCTGACCTGTCCACCGCATAAAGTGCCTACAGTGGGTAGGTATGCAGAACTGGACCATGGAGCAAATGAAGAAGGTGACCTGGTCTGATGATGTTTACACCTGCCGAAGAGATTACACCAGGATGCACAAAGACAGGGTGGCAGTGTGATGTTCTGTTGTCAGACCTTCTGTGAATGTTCCTTCGAAACGTATCCCCGTCCTAAATATTGCTGCAGACCAAGTTCACCCCTTCATGGCCAGTGGTGATGCAGCGCCCATCCACGACAAACTATGATACACCGTGTGTCCTGACACCTTTCCACCATATACAGCATTAACCTGCATTAAATTTGAGCTACAGTAGCCCTTCTGTGGGACCGGACCAGACAGGCTAGCCTTCATTTACCACTTGCAGCAAAAAGCGCCCATGACCTTGCTGCCCATTAAAAGGCTGCTGTTCTTTGAACCACTTTTGTAGGTACTAACTACTGCATGCTGGACAAGCCCCCCCTGACCTGCTGTTTTGGAGATGCTCTGACACACAGTCATTCAGTCATCATTTCACCCAAGTCACCAAGATCCTTCCACTTGCCCAGAAATATAAAAAAATTAAACTGTTCCCATGCTCTCTTTAATCGACAGTTGTAACAATATTATGGCTGTTTGCTTTATATAAATTCTTAAAACTTTTTTCCAAGAAATTATGGACTATTTCTACTGGTCCATTCATCAAATTTTCAAATTCAAACACATTAAATGTCCATGTCAGTAAGAAAAAGTGTTTACTTTGGGCTCTAGTGTGGCTCTTAGAGTATCCCATGCTTTTCTGTGGAGAAGCTGGGTGCACAGCTGAGCAGCTCTTATTAGAAGGATGGGATACGTTTGGACAAAAGTCCGTTCTTTTACTGATTAATTATCAGCAGGGGGCAGCACACCGCCATTTTACCATTCATGCCAGAAAATATGTCGATAAAAAATGAAATATATATATACATTTTAGGTATGCATGCGTGTCAGTCAAGGCGTACAACAGTCTGGAGATTTTCCACCCAGTGTGCTGTTAAAAACACAACATGCTCCACCAGGGCTCCAGCACCCCTTACCCTAAAAGCTCCAGGATCACTCCTCTCACACTGATGCCTTTAGAAGACCTGCTTCGGGTCAGCAAGGCGATCTGAGGCACTTTCAGCACGGCACAGGCCAGCAGGGTGCTGAAATTCAGACACACCAGCAGCAGCTCTCGGGCCATCTTCACCCGGACCAGGCTCATCAGTCGACAGCAAGGGGAAACGGGCAGACTGGAAAAACTGTCTTAACTGATATAAAGACAGTTTAAAAATAACTATAACACGTTAAAACAACTTTAAAAAGTAATTCAGCACGTTAAATGACTGAATAATGCTTTTCAGTGAACCACGAGCAGCGTTTACGGTGGGGCTGCCCGAAGGAGTTATTTCTGGAAGTGAGCAGTGTAGATGATCTCCCACCAGAGGGCGCTGGAGCTCATTCAGCCTGCAAAGTTTACAATAACCCCTGTGTGCTTGTATTATAACACACAGGCTTTTAAAATAACCTTCCATAATTAATTACATTTAAAAAAAAAATCTCTATGAGGAGTGAATAGTATTGAACACACATTTAGCCATTAACAAATTATTTACACAGTTTAAATATGTTTTGCACATAGATGAAAACGCACATGCACATTAGGGGTGCAATGGTAAAGGTATCACACGGTACGGTACGTACCTCGGTATTTGGGCCACGGTTTCGGTACGTGTTTTGTGCATAAAGAGAACAACATTTTTTCTCCCAAAATTATATATTTATTTTGAAAAAAATCCAGCAACACTGTGCTCAATAATATAACACTACAAATAAAAACTGTCACAAGGAGACACAAGGAGCAGTGAAAGTGAGGGTAATGGTGAGGATGACCAGCACTTGACATACAAACTCATAGAACTTAAATACAAAACCCCACTCAAACATGAACCAATAATAAGACACAATCACTTAACAGAACACCTGAAACTAATACCATAGACACAAACGTGCACTGACTTCAAAATAAAAGTCCCCAAAACCAAAATCACAACCTCTACTGGTCACTTTGTGGACGTCACAATAACACAACAAAACAAATAATAAAATGGCCTCTTTCTCTTTCTCAAAATATTGTAACGGAGTTGGACGGTGGATGAGCCGTTGCTCCCAGAATGCACTGCTCTCTCCGCTAACAGAGTGAGTGATGTTGTTTACCTGTTATTGTTCCTGTTATTGTTGTTGTTATTGACTGTGTGTGTGTGGGGGGGGGGGGATTAGTGTTTGTTAAACATGCTGGGGTTAGTAATGTGTATGGGGAATGTTTGGTGTGTTTTGAGGAGAATGTGTGTGGGTCACCATGAAGGACATTCCCAGTCGCTTTGTGTACTTGGGCTGGGTTTCTGTGTGTAAGTCAGTGAGGGAATGAATATGCTTATGCAGAGTTAACTCCTTTGCTTGTTGGCTGTGTTCTTCCTCTGTTAAAGTAAAAAACTTGGAGCCTTTTCTCCTGTTTGAGCCAAAAAGAATTACTCGTGTTGTCTCCATTTCTTCCCAGAAAATGCATTGATATATATACATGTATACAATTCAAACTGACAAATTATATAAAAAAAACGTTTTAAAAATGTTACAGTGCTCTAAACACAACACAGTAGTCAGAATACTTCAGTTACATTCACGATGTAACGTTCACTATCAACGATTGCCATAATGGGTATGAGTTTTTATTCCTCTGCTATCATAAGATTCTTCTTTAAGAAGATAAGCTGTTCAACACTGTCAGCTGCAAGGCAAGAGTTGCTTGCACATACACTCTGTCCTGCAGTGGAGAAAATTCTCCCGCTTACAACAAAAGCTCCTGGGACACAGAGGTGACGTGCAACTTTTGCAACATGGGGGAACTTGCTCTCATTTGCCCTCCACCACATGAAAGGATCAGCATCTATATTAATAGAGAGTTACCTTTTAGTCTAGTTACCTTGAGTCGTTGTCTTAGCATGACTACGCTTGAGATACTTAGCTCATGTTTCCATTTGCGTATAAGACACGTGTTAGGCAATGTTTACCAACAGTGACATTACTATTAACTGTTTTGACTCCCTGGTCGTTGTATTCTACAGTGAACCTGAAAAAAAAAAAATCCATCCTGGAGATTTATACAAAGCCGGTGCTTCTTCAAATGTCTGCCTCTCGACTGTTCCGCCAGTGCTGGCCATCCTCGTTCTTATTTTCTGCGTCTGTGTGCCGAGCTGCAAGCTCAGCTCCAGTTACGACAGTGTGAGGGAGGGCGAGTGGGTGGAGCCAAAACAGTGATTGGACATTAACTCTCAGGGGAGGGCTTTCGCTCACTGGCGCTTGCTGCTTAATAGTATGGTAAGCATTAAGCGCCATTTTCAAAAGGGAGAGCAAAATCGAACTACCGCGATACACAAGGGCGTACCGGACCGTGCAGCATGTACTGAACGGTCCGGTATTTTACCGTGTATGGCTGCATCCCTAGTATAAACGCTTTTATAAACCTTTTCCTGAATGTCTCTCATACTTCAACAGAGGACTGAGATCTATAAAAGCAATCTACTCCATGGCCTCATCCAAAAAGCACCAGGATAAATCTCTTCTTTGCTCTACAATGGAAACACAAAAACACAGAGTTCATGCCAGAGCGTCTGTAACACAGACAGCAATGGTTTGACTGTCTGACTGCTCGCGTTGGCCTGACTTTCTGCTGTTTGAGTTGCTTTACTCACTGACTAGCCCCTTGTCTGGTAGTCCCAGAATGCCCTGGGGTTTGTCCATAGACCCACAATACCATGGGGCAAGGCCCATTTATTAGTGTGTGAAGAGCTTTATGGAGCAGGCCCAGTCGCCTGGAACCAGTCAAAGCTCCATTCAGCAGTGACAATGATCCACAGGCAGAGGGAGGGAGGGGGCCGTGAAAGTAGTGCGGACCGATTCAATGAACCCCTTTCAGGCAGGACGTCCAAGTGAGTCTCCCGCCTCATGCAACCACGAACCAAACCCCACCATGAGCTTCCTCCTTTCTGCTTCATATTCAGCGCTTGGAGCAGAATCACAAACACAACAGAGCACTGACAGCTCCTATCCTTAAAAAAGGAGAGAACAAGAGTGAAAGCAAGAGAGAACGAATTGGCATTACAAATGTTTGATAGGACAGAAAAGGAGTGATGGAGAGATAGGAAGTGGGGCAGATACAGGAAAAAAGAAAGGAAAGCGCACATGAACAGTCAGATAGGGAGAGGGAAGATATATTAGAGATACAGAAAATAGAAGAGAGAGACAGAAAGGTGGAGGGCAAGAAAAAGAAAGGGAAGGGAAGGGAGACAGCAAACAGTGAGTGAAAAAAGGAATGAAAAAGTGGCTAAATGGAAATAAAAAGCAGAGAGAGAGCAGTTTCTTAAAATCTAAAAAGCAGGCGAATGAAGACGTGCACCTGACGTATTTAACTTAATTATCAATTAGCAAACAGTTGACTCCTAAGAATTCCTTCCAACTGTGCAGCATTTATAGACATGTGGTGCAGCAAGGTCTTCGATAACAAATAGCCCCATGGTCCAGTGCCCATCTTCAATCCCTCAGTGTTTCTCATTTTCTTTTTTTCCCCTTTTCCTCTTTCTCACTCCTTCGCTCTTTTCCTCCCCCACTGAGGGCCTCTCACAGAGCCAGCTGTCAGCAGATTTACAGACACACCAACTTTTGCCGGAGAGATAGAGGGAGGGAGATAGAGAAGAGTGGAGCAAGAGAGATGGGGAGAGAGACGGGGTGAGAGACAGGGAAACAACAGTTAAGCTTCTACAATGAACAAATAACTTTAAAGTAATATGTATATATTTGTTAAATATACGCACGATTTCAAACTCTTCTCTACTGAACGACTGCATAACCACAAGACCCTTGTGGTTAGTCTTCCTAACCTGTACCGTGTAAATTTAAACGAATTCATGACAAGCACTATGGTCAAATAATGGAATTAAACTTTCTTTCTTTGATTTTTCCCGCTGTGTAGCCTAAGGCCTCAGAAATATATTAGCTGATCTGACCAGCACAAGGATCCATTCGGCTTCCAGGTCAAGCAAATACCAAGGCAACTACACAGACTGCATCGAGTTCAACCCACAGCAGACACAGCAACAAACCAAACCTAATTCAGTCCTCCAGAATTGGAGAGAGTGTTAGTTTAAGCCAACTTTGTGTGGCATCACAGCCAAAAAAGCCTTCTTTAATTGCCAAAGCTAAAAACAAAGGGATGGACAAATAGACTCAGTCAAGCCTAGTCTTATTCACTCGTTTTCAGTCTTCCAGCACCTATGCTGTTCTGGTCTTGGCTGTAGGAGCCCGGCTGCACAAAGTGAAAAGTAAGGAGCAGATAATGTGCCCGGACTAGTGCACTTTCTTGTGTTGAAACCTGCGCTAATGTTGAGCGGTGTTATCTCCCTGCACTCTGTCACCGGCTGACAGGTTCAGGTGCCTTTTCCAGCAGTAATGAAGCCTCGGTAATGAGAAACTAATGAGCTCTCACACGGTCTGAGGAAATGAATCAAAATAAAGGCACCGGTTACGGTCGCACGCACAAGCTGAGTAAGCATCCGAGTAATGTAAATGCCAGGCACCATAAACAGGAAGGGACTTATTTTCTTCTGTAGAAACATAAAACTGCATGTTGCACTCACTGATTGAGGAACTACAAAATGTACATTTGCTAGAATCACCCATAACCCATCTCATATCCTTCAATCACAAACACTGTCTTTCAGGAGAGACCCTCTCTATGAGCACCCAACCCCTTTCATTCTTTGTTGAAATAGGAGACAATATCCACTGTGAAGGGAAAACAGTTCATTTTATAATTAAGACGATCTGTGATACATTCTGCCAAAAACTGGAATGAACTCCATGATTAAATACTCCATAATAGTGTTCCAAAAGAAATAACCAAAGCATTCAAGTGCATATGTCATACACAAATACATTAATTAATTTGTCTTCGAAGACTTCTAAAACTGTTTTTCTTAATTAAGCGCTCTCCACGTGCTGCTGTCTCATTATGGCAACTGGAGCTTATCAAATGAATTAAAGTAAAATATGCTGGCATTTCTTGTTAGATTCTGTCCAAAGGACGTATTGCGTTACGCTGCAATGCTACAGTCACCTATTACTTCTAAAACAAAAAAAAAAAAGAAAGAAAAAAGATAAAACACAAAATATTTACATATATAGAGAGGTCTGAAAACGCCTAAGCAAACAAACACAACACAATTTACTGTATTCATTTAAAAACCTGCCCTATTCTCAAAAACATGCCTCTTAGTTAGACTGAAATTGGACCTGAAATGATGATATTGTTAAATGTCCTCCAGGCTGAAAAACTCACTTCAGCATGAACAGCCACTTAACTGCTGTGGGCTGCTTGGGTGGATGTATGCAAAAATGTTTTTGTGAAAGCTCGTTTTGAACTGGGGCTGCACGATATTAGGAAAACATGCGATATGCGATAATGTTGTTGAGTGTTGCGATGGCGATATCACATGCGATAAGTAAAAACTTAGCCTTTATAGTGTTAGTGTTTCTGCTTTGTATTTGCTGGTGACAGACTCCAGGCACTGACTAGTCTATGCGGAAACCAAATAAAATGCAATATTTCCATTCCAACATGTTTTTAAAAGAATTTACTTAAACAGAGCGTTTAATGCCTCCCATAAAACCAATGAACACTGTTTAAAAAAATTTGAAAATATTTTAATAATTTTAAATCTTAAATAAATGTAAACATAATTGAAATTATAGTAAGTTCTTAGCCTGAAAAAAATAGCAAAAAGGAACAATCTGTAACAGCAGCACAGAAGATGAAGAAACTGTCCAGTGATTTTTTTGCCTTCTTCTCTGTGGCACTGGGAGAAGAGTTTTGGGAAAAACACCATTTACTGCAGTTCAGTCAGTCTTTCGCGATACGGATCTTTTTTTCGCGATATGTATATTACGCATGTTGATATTGCGATGATGGTAAATTTGTGATATATTGTGTAGCCCTATTTTGAACACATTGTTTCTGTAAGTTAACATACATTAAGTATAAGTATGGCAAGTAAATTACATGTTTTGAGCTAAACTAACATATACTTTATTTTTTTTAATTTACTAGAAATTGGGCTTTAATGTTTCACAGAAAGAAAAAACAAGTTAAAAAATAAATTGTTAAATCAGTGTCATTGATTATTTAGCATTTTTTCTCCATTGTCCTGTACACAAATTCAACATTGGGGATGCACAGACAGTGAATTTTAAATTGCCAATCTCATCTTATTTATAGACAAATTGGCCATTGTTTGATTATTTCAAATGTTTCCCAAACTGCGCACTGTGACTGAAAACGTTTATGAGCGGCTTCTGACCAGTAATGCAACTGTGATTAAAAAGCTATTTTTTGGCTTTCCCTCCTCTGCCAATTCAATCAGAACACCCATTCAATTTCAGGTCTTAGGTTTGTGCCAGTTCACAAGCTCTGCTTTATTAGATTTCGTTATTACCTTTATTACCTCATTTTTCCAGTTAAAAGTTGAACTAAGTAGAGCAACAGCTGTTGAAATGTGAAAACTGCACTCTTTCAAATTGCAAATTTGATAAAAATCAATCAAATGGGCATACGTGCTTTCAACTAAATCAATATCAGGTCAATTTATGCTTGTGTGATCATGCCCTGACAAACGTGACGTAATTTACCAAAAATAAAAGTTCTAATCTCAGACAACTCCAATCATGGACACTAACAATAAATAGCATTTTGTGAAATCTGTGCATCATTACACCTCTGCTTTGTCTTCATCTTGAAATCTGTGTCTTGCTGCCAAAGAGAGAATGATGGCTGATCATAACTGCTTTGGGCCACAGTGGACTCATCAGGTTTTGTGTATTCTGTTTTGGTGGCTAACAAAATTAGCGCTAATAAACAGGTCAACACAATGCCAGCAATCAACCAGCACTGCCAACGAGAACACATACACACACAAACAGAAAATTAAGGTCACAATTTCTACACGGTCAGATATAAACAAGCAACTGGCTCTGATATCACACCAGCATTTAAGAAGCAAATCCACACCATTGTTGTTCAGAAACCATGTAAAGTTAAGCTGTAGCACAGCTGCAGGTAAACGCGGAGTCTCAGCATTTGGTTTTTATAGGGCAAGAAAAGGTAGCACTGTTTTTACAGGCAGCCTTTTGTTCTAAATCTTCCTGCAGCCCATAGGGCTTTATTAGGTGCTATTATTGATGGGTGTGGAGGAGTAGCTAGACGGTGGGCTTAACCCACACTCTCAGACCCCCTCAAAGTTTCCTGTTAGATTTACACACACAAACACACAGCATTACGCACACACACAATCAAGGAACTAAAAAGGCAACTCTTGAATGAGTTTTAGTATTAAAGTGTTATATCATTTTATACATCACTTTTTATAAAGATGCTAAGAAAATTATGCTGTAAGTTAACATTAAGGACATATGACTAGATTGTTGCTAACTTAGATTAAAATCAATGAGTATTATTAAATCTCTTTATTTCCATAGAGACATGTTTTGCAGCAGCTTTTGTATGAAGAGCTAAGTTTAGGTCCAATTGCTGACAAAGTGCTCCAGGGTCATTTACCTTTGTTGTACCTTCTGGCTTTAATGGTGCAGCAGTTGGAGTGTAATGTTGCACCATTTACGGCATAACAGAATAATTTCCATTTAAGGTGCAAGCAAGTGCAGGTAAGTGCACTTAAGTGCAGTAAGTTCAGTAGCTAAGTGATTACAAGGATTTATACTAAATTCATACCGATTTAGAAATTAACTGTGCTGATATTTTTAAAAAAAAATGAACTATCCAAATATAAAACAGAGAAACAAAACACACCATGAATGAAAATTCTAATTACTCAAGCCATTCCTACTTAATGTTTTCATACCATAAACTACAAATTTATGTCAAATGAAAATGCATCAGTTATCCATGTCCCCGTTTACCAGTAATCTGTATCCACTGTGAAAAATGCATCAGTTGAACCCTGGTATCCAACATTATTTTTTTCTGCTTCTCCAAACCAAATGGAGGTCATGTGCTCTTGAGCTTTGGTGAGCGGGGGCGGAGAAGGGCGGCCATCTTGTTTTGATTATAGCCCCATTAGCTGAAATGGGCTCCTAATGGCCTTGTTTACAGCTGGTAGGTAGTAAGCAATCCTGTATCCTAGACTCCAGTCTCCTCTGGTCCATACCATTGCAGTACCTGTACCATTGGCTCCATCGACTTCTCTTCTCAAGAGCAATTATTCTGCAATAGGCCCCTTCTAAACAATTTAGGACAAGCTTTACAGAATGCTTGCAAAAATCTAATGTATTCAGGATAGAGCTTATATTCACCATTCACATTCTTTTTTTCACCACCTTGTTGGTCTATAATGCTACACTACCAAGGAAAATCATGAACAAAACAAGTTTCATTTAAAGTTAGAGACACTCTCTACTGAGTCACACTTCGTTGATTAGAAGCAAAATTAGAATAGAACGAAAAAGCTTGTTCAGCTACAACAGTTATTGCATCTGTAGGTGGAGCTCCAACAGGCAGATTAGTATGAAAGATTATATGTAAACATGGACACACTATTGTGGCAAAGTAACGTCTCTAAGGCAGTGACACGTGAGCCTAACAACTAAGGACAGAAGCACAGGAATTAAGAGGTCAACACACAGGTAGCCAGATAATTCTCACAGCTATTCTGAGATCAGAGCGGTGTTGCCCTTCCAGCTGTCTGAATCAAGCATAACTCTGATCATTATCCCACCACCCACAGGGTAACCGGTCTCTCTTCACCTCTGAGGCAGGCAGACAGAGGGTTCTGCTCCCTCTCGACACATTCCAACAAAAGTGAAACTACTAGTTCTGGTTTCCATGGCAACTTTGTCACAAGAGTTCTCTCTCTCCCTTCTCTTTCTCGCTATTTATGGGACTTCATGCCAATCATGAACGCAGAGAAGCACTGAAAAGGGGTTGTGGTGTGAGGGGTTTTAATGCAGAGTTTTTCTTTAGCCTTACCAGAGGAAAAACAGTAGAAAGCCAAGTACTATTCAAGTCAAAGTAAGAAAAGAAAAACAATCAGCACACATATGCCTTCTATTCTGATTGTTGGCCTCTTCTTTTTCAAATGCAAGCATATTTTTCACTTAACTGTCTGCAGTTCATCACATGAAAAAAATGAATTAAAGAAATAAGGATGCTGTTTCTAATCTTACTCTAACATCACCAGCAAACACTTACACACTTACAGCGAGCTAAATTTACATCAGAGCTACGCACATCAAGATATTAACACAGAACTGTCAACAGACAGGAAGAGGTTGAAAGTAAGCCAGACAAAGAAAAAGAATCTGTGAAATAGGAAGAATGGAGAGCACACATGCGCGCGCACACACAGTCTGGTGACCAGATGTGCATCTGGATCAGGATCACACATGAACTTGATCCTAGGAGCTTTGTCCACCTCTACCTCTGCTTCTCTTCCCTCAATCATTAAGCTCTCTATCTCCTGGAAGTCAAGAACTTAACATCAACAAACACCAAAAAATCCAAACATTCCATTGGTGTGCCATGTTGGTTTTTTCTCAAGAGTATCCTATACCAAGTATACAGTTCTCCTCAATTTACATAATTTTAGAATACATCCCCACATTCACACTGTTGCAGAAATGTTCGTCCAAACTGGTTCTTTTATTTCAACAGATCTTTTTCAAAACATTAAAATGTTGCTGGGTCAGCCTCTGGCTTTCAGGGACACACTTCCCTATGGTATTATTACCACACCCCCTCTCCACAGCCCTCATTATGACACACCTGCTCCACAGTCATCAGCCACTAACCTCCATAAATTCCCTTCTCTGCATGTACCCAGCCTCCAAGCATTAGACTACAATTTGCGGACGCATGAGAATCGCAGCCATTTAGGCTGATTGAGACAAGCTGCCTGGACCTGGTGTTCAGGGTCTCGTGGGAGTTGGAGTCCTTGAGTGTGATCAAAGCTGCCTGGGCCTAAAATGTGTGGACAAATGAACCATGAGGCAGCCATGTGTACAACTAGAAAACTCAACAACGAGAAAAGTAGAGCGAAGCTTTGTTTTGAGGGAGAAGGAGGCTTTTCACAGAGTCAAACATTAACCATATGGAAGCGGCATAGCAGGGGCATTTTGTAAGCTACAGATTAGTCATCAAAAACAGAGTGTTTTAGCAGGGAGGGGGTCTGCAGTTTATGGAAGAGTTGTGGAACAGCACAACCCATGTGGTATTCATAAAGTAAAAGTAAGAGAGCCTGTGTGTGTGTGTGCGCGCACGCTCTGTTTTTGAGAAGAAATGCAGAACTGTCTGGAAAGGCCAAAAATAAAGAAAATGAAGGGTGTGCCATAGTCCTAAACACATGTAAAGTGAGTGTCATTAGTTCTTAATTAGTTCTCAATGAGTTTTTGTGTGAACATCTTTGGCTGCAAACCTGCCAGTAGTTTGTACACAAGTTAGTTTTATTGCATAATCCAAGTGTGTATGTGTGCAGGCTTGCCTGATCCATGACATTTTTCTCTGAAACGGCCCAAAACTTTGTGTGCGTGTCTGCAGCTACATGACCTCATTCACATGGCAAAGGCTAGTTGTGGGTGGGCTGTGGATCACAAGCTGCTTGGCTGAGTGCAGCAGAGTCTGTAAAGAATAACTACCAGTCTATTAGCCAACACAGACACAACAAAGCCAGACAATATCCGGATTGGGGGGAATGGGTTTGTTTTGTAGGTAAACAGAAACATTTTGAAAAAAAGTTGAGGTGAGCTGTGGCTGTTGCAAAAGTATAATGAAAATATAAGCAAGGCATTCTCTGTTTTGCTGTAGTAGAGGCTGTAGTCTTCTGAAAACGCTTTACACTAAACATTGGAACATTACTGTAAGGGTCTTAGTGCAGACACAAGAGCATTATTGATTTCAGGTACTAATGACGGCTGAATACTTATGGATCACACACTCCACTCAACTCATCCCAAAGGTATTGGATGGTGCTCAATCACCTCAGAGAAATCTGTTCCTCTGCTGTACAGCCCAATACCAGGACACTTTATATACCTCTAGTAAACACCCTAGTTGGCCTTAGGCTCATATCTGGCTGGTGCAGAGCATCCAAATCTATTGGTTAAGATGTGCAATGGGCACACCTTCTAGTGAATATTTTTTTAATTACAGAGTTAGGGTTATCTGGATTCGTTTGGACACAGTATATATAAACTATATATAAACAGCCCAATATCAAACACTGGCTCATTTTCATTTCTTGTTTTTCCACATGGTGTATTCTGTCCTCCAGAGGTTCACATTCTTTCTCTGGTGTGCTGAAACTTCCCCTTCTTTCTCACTCCCGTCTTCTGCATTGAATTTTCATGACTGTTCTTTTCACTTTACTCTCTCAGCTGCATCATCTCACATCTTCCACTCCATCTGCAGCGTCCCCTCCTTCCTCTTCTGCTTTTCCGCTCTTCATTCTACCCCTCTTTCCTCATCAAACCATCCAGTGAGTGCACATACATGCAAATCACAGGACCGGACCAGAAAAAAAGAACAGTAACTGAAAGCAGAAACTGCATAAAGAGAATTATACTCAGAAATACAAATAGAAAAGAGTGAGGCAAAGGGAAAGAAAACAAATGCTTTGAGAGCGCCGATTAACATTTGCTCACAGTCAGACCAACAGCAAGGTTTGTTCTCGCTCTCTCTCACCCATTTCCCACATTACTCACTCACTCAGTCAGTCCCAACTGCCCCACAGCTGAGAGACACTTTAACCCTCACTTACAGACTGAAAGCTTACAGCAGATTTAAGAAGACATTAGGAGAAAATGGCAAAAACCTGACAGAACCAGAGTTGTGCAGCACCAGATGGATGACGATGTTTTTCTGATATTTTGACTGCACAAAATGGTACTATGGCAAAAAAAAAAAAAAAACCCACACGTGATAAATAGCCATGGTTTATTGGACAGAACACAGAAAAGTATTCAAATGTAACACCAACAGTTTTGCAGTTATAGTTGACAATGTCAAACTGTTAAAATACAAGAAAATAAAGGATATTTTTCCCCCATGTATTAAAATGTGTGGGTATGTGTATGGATAAACTACACTGATTCATTTTTAAATGGCATATTCCAACCCCTCCTTAACCTTGAGAATTAATCAGGATGTTTTGGATACCATGCCTTTAAGACTGACATATGTAAATACAGGGCAGCCAGCCAGCTCAGCTCAGTTCTGACTGTCCTGTAATGTGACTCATTCAGAAAGCAGACAAGACAGAGACAACGTATAATTTTAGTATGAATAGGTGGGCTA
Source organism: Brachypetersius altus (assembly GCA_037974465.1). Taxonomy (NCBI): domain Eukaryota; kingdom Metazoa; phylum Chordata; class Actinopteri; order Characiformes; family Alestidae; genus Brachypetersius; species Brachypetersius altus. Next base: position 14,845,055 of record JBBPDB010000153.1, on the reverse strand, counting down.
GAGTGCTACAGGCCGAACGTGTTTGTACATGTGTTGTTTAGAGACACAAAGACAATGAGCTCTAAACGGGCCATTTGTGCAGCTTCATTTCCTTATCATCAGAGTCAGAACAAAAGCTTCTCTCTAAGAAACGTTAGAGGAAATTTATATTTATTTATATTTATATT
>JBBPDB010000153.1:14829348-14844788 GCA_037974465.1 Brachypetersius altus | reverse complement strand
CTTTTTGAATGGAATTAGTGAAATAAATCAACTTTTTGAAGATATTCTAATTATATGACCAGCACCTGTATATTACACACTGTTGAGGTGCAGGAGCCTGTACTTTACACATAGTGGATCATGTAGGGAATGGGGAGCCACTGGAGACACAGACTTGCTGCTCATCACACATATTTTTATGACGTTTTGTGTAAAGTTTAGTTAAGTATTTACATGATAGTTCTGTTATTTACCGACATCTGATTCAGTGATTTTTACCTACATTGGCCATACAAATAACTGTTGAAATATAAATGCAGCCAGTACACAGAGACATGGTTAGATATCAGCATCTCAGAGAGAAAGCGAGAGCAGTCGTTTTATTTTCACTTCCATTTTTTTCCTCTTTGATGCCAGTAAAGGTCAATCCTGCTTAGTATGATTATTATTCCTCCAAATTTAACCACAGGCTTAATCAGTAAGGAGAAAAAAAGACAAGAAATAGCAAAGAGAGAAAAAAATTCTCTCGGGATCTGCAGTCACGCTGAAGATTAGCTTTACCGTTCTCCCGGCTGCGACTCGCTCCATCCTCACCTGGCTTACCTCATATAAACCTTGCCATTATCCACCGACTCCCTCATTTAAATCATAACAGCTGCCATTGTCTCGCCCGTGAATTCAAATGGGTCTGCACTCTTTAATGCGGCCATTAGGCTTGAATGTGTTAGTCATTGCAGCGCCGTCTGCTCTGCAGACTTACAGATGGAGGTTTTTGTGGAGGCTTGTATGATTGACATGCGTGTGCTAGAATTAATAAAAAAAGTTCTTACAGACCTCTTACAGACCTCTTATGAGCTGGAAGAGATGTGTTAACAGCAGGGAATAGGCTACGTAAAAATATGTGGCACGTAGGATCTCAGGCACCTTATGCAGGTTGTGTGTGTGGGGTCTTTGTTTCGGCATGGTTATGTGCGCAGTATTAAGTCACATATTAGGTACGCATTTGCGCTGTAAAGACTGAAGCGTTTTTTAATATGTCAATCCTTGTCTATAACACACTATGGCGTTTCAGACATATGTAGTGAAAGTGACCCTTCTGTCATACGTGAAAAACTCAACAACACAGTTCTTCCTCTGTATTTAACTCTGTATTTTACTTAATTAAGTAAAGCAGTGCTCGGGGAGCACTGTGGGGACGGCACCTTGCTCAGGGCACCTCAGGATTCTCTGAACCTTGGTGCCACAAACCTATTTTCCAATACTCTTGAGGAGAACCACTATAATCAATGGAGGTGTTGCAAAATGTACAATGGAAATGAACAGGGCGGTGAACTGCCATTCCTGAGAGTTTCTGTTCTGTTATGGCAGATAATTTTTTTCTTCCAAAAAAACAAGCATGTACCAATAACCAATGATGGAAGATGTAACTGTACAAATAGTAGAATGAAATGCCTGCTGTTGTCATTACGGTTCGTACTGGAAAAAACAGGTGGTTCCCGGGGGCAGCCAACGACGTGCAAGAACCAGAACGGACCCAGTTCCCTGTTGGTAGGAATTGGATATTTATTATTTAACAGCATGGCGAATAGCAAAATTCACTATAGGGCCTCTAGGTTGAGTGGACCCATACGGGGACTAGACTGAGGGGTTTACATTAGTGTACAGATTTAAATATGAAATGGGGACCCACAGACATTCAATATACAATATACATTGTCATTTCGACCATACACATGCAGTATACAGTGAAATGAGATACTGTGCCTCCAGGACTATGCTGCAACACAAGAGCAGAACAGAACAGAGCAGCACAAGACCACAAGTGCAAACACAAAAGCGTGCAAGAAACATAAGTGCAACAATAGAAATAGACAAGACAACATTCAGTGCAATAGACAATAGCTACAGCATGCCTATTTGTGGACTACTCCTGATCTAGACTACACTGCGTCATAATTTCATTAGCTGCATGACAACAGCTTGGCAGAGAGAATAGTCCTGCCTTGTTTAGACGAGCAACCTGCGGCTAACTTTGAAGGGGTGGATTACCACTGGATTTTGAAAAGTTGTCCCCAGTGGAAAATATGTCTGTGGCGTAACACAACACTGATCCATGTGTTACTGAGACAAGAAAGGAGATGGACAGACTTCTGAATGCATTATGTGTGTGCCTCTTATTCAGGCAGTCTTATATGTGTGCCAGTGTTTATCTGCTGTGTGTCCAGCTGACGGGAGCCAGGAGTGGGTGTGAGTGATGGATAGGACTTATGTAGGCTTGTTGTGTGTGTTTGTGTTGTGTGGTGTTGTGGTGGAGTGTAGGATGAGACAAACTAGGACAAAAAAGAGTGACTGTCTTAAAGAATGCTTTCATTTAAGAGTGTCTATATGTTGAGTGTGGTAACAGACTGAGGGGTGTGGGCTGGTGGGGGATACTGACTGTTTGCTATTAGCAACGACCGCTCATCTGTCCACCCACACACCAGCTCAGTGCCATATCTCAGACTCCAGTCATCAACACATGCAAACATATACGAAGAAGCTCTCGTTCTCACCCTGCCTCTCAGACACACATACACTTGTACATACTAGCAGTTAAAAAACATTTTTATATTAAGCACGTACTTTCATGACATAAAATAAATGTATATACCATTAAAGAGTCCATATCATGGAAAACTGAATTTTCTTCACTTCAGTTTGACGTAAATAGCCCACACAGTCTGTATATGGAAATGAAGAATTATTTTTTTATTTCTCACATTTATGATCTCATGAAATCCAGCTCATTTACAATCCAGCCTATTCAGTCTAACACAGCTCAGTCATGTTAATTCACACTAAAGTTATAATATTGTTTCATCTTAGATCATTTACACAGAAGACACATTTACATATTTATATTGGGATGAAGGGAAAGAACCCAAAACCTTTTTTATTCTAAAGGAATTAAAGCAAGTCATGAAGAATAGTGACTGTTTTTTGGTCATAAGTGGACCTAAGTAGAGAAAAATAAAAGGCAAAAAAATATGTTGGATACGTGTCCAAGATAAAAGCTTATGCTTAAATGCTTGAAACGTACAGATTTGTCAATTCAGTGCATTCATTAAAAATAAAGAAGTGTGCAAGAGTGCAGCTCAAAACCCTTTTCTCTGAACATACATTCACGCCTCCTTGTCCATTTTCATCTCACAGGGACTGTGAAATGGTCAGGAATGGCTCGAACCCTCAGGGATGCTCAAAGTGCTGCTGCAAAATTTAAGCCTCCCTTCTTCAAACAGTGCACACCCAGACAACAAGGGAAGCGCCACATCTCACACGCCGAACCTCTGCCCAGAGACTTTAGCTAAAAAGCTCTGGAAAGGGCAGAAAATGTGAACAAAACGAGTGATTACTGGCTTTTAAATGCGGCTCATTACAATGAACAGCAACATTTACACTCATGGCCAAGATAGAATCTTCAAGGTTCCAATTATCACCACAATAATGTGTTCATCAGACCCATTTATAATTACTTTTGCACAAATGAACTCCAGTCAAAAAGAGTTCAAGGCTGAACAATCAATCAATATCTCTAAATTTCCTGTAAAAAAAACAGATGATTTAGGACCCACACACATATTTATACACAAAATAGAAAAGAGCCATATATTAATGCTCACTTAAAAAGAGCCAAAAATTCTTTGATGTGTGGAAGCATGGCTCCCCGAAGAGCTTCCAATTCAGGGAAAATGTTATTTTGGAAATGAAAAGTGTGTTTTGAGTTTTTTTTTTTTTTTAAACCACCGCATTAGGTAACTGTTTGAGGAGGAACCCTTAGACTGATACATTATTTGAAGGTTCTTTTACACTGTCAAAAGACTCTCACCTCAAAAGGATCTCATCTCAAAATAATCTCATTTACAAAAAATGGTTCTTTGGGGAACCAAAATGGTTCTTCTGTGGAATCAAGATAAATGACCATCATTGGCCACTGTTCACATATTATTTGATGTTAGATCTCAACACAGCACTGAGAGTTGTCTGCTGCATAAAAAAATATCCAGCCAGGAGAGACTCTGGGCTAGAACAGTTCTAACACCCACGTCACAACGACACCACAGTACACCAGTGAAGTGGAGCTACAGAGAACGGCCAGCACACAGAAGCTGTGACATGTCTGCTGTATCAGTGCAGGGTTTGCCCCAATAAAAGATCCATTGTAGTAGCATAGTGGTATATAGTAGTAGTGAGTAACAATATGGACAATTATATTGGATTGAGATGATGATTAAAAGTACATTAATAGCAGCATGAATTAGCGCCAACCTTTATATGTAGAAAACCATTCCTTGCTGTATCTAAAATCCAAATCAACTTTACATGTATACAACCAACAACTTTAGGTTTAATGTTCACGGTTGCTCTACAGAGATGCAGGTCCAGCTCCATAATGAAAAAAATGAGAAAGCGACACTGGAAGGAAACAACACAAGAGGAATGCAAGCTCACCTGGATAACATTGACTTACCAAGAATACACTGTGGTCTAAAGATTAGGCCACATTAATGACGTCACAGAGTGGGGCTCAGAATCCGTCTATTGATATTCATCTGGGTTTACAAGGCAAAATCCATGTCCACAGTCTGTTATTTTCAATGCTGAACATGCAACAATTTAGTTCTATATAGATTCTGGATGAAATGTCTGTCCTCCTTGAGTCCCCTGTATGTGAATTCATTTAGTTCATTTGTACTGAGCTTTTTTCAACTGAAAGCTGTACAGAAGCTGTGCACAAAACCAACTCCAAACTCCAAGTCATCACTCTGATGGTGACAGTGGAAAGAAAAACACTAAGAGGTCTGCAAGTGAGATTAAACAGGTGCAATCCGATAATTCAGAGGAAATATCAAAGATTATCTAGTTACTGGTGTTGAAAGAATACTTTGACTAAACATCTAATGTACACAGTTTCAAACTTACTTTCATCCACATTTGTTCTTTAGCTTAGAACCAGAGTTGCATGGCTTATGTTGACCATATGATGGTCATTGCCACAAAACTAGCAGTTCTACTTCTGAGACCGTTCATGAAAACAGACCCTGTTGTCTAAAAAGTCTGTTCTACCCTATTGAGGAGCTGACTGCTCTTAGAGTGAGTAAAGGGATGTTTTGGGGATGAAATTATTAGCATGACATCTACTACTTAACATCTGCCATGCAGCTTCAATTCTGAGCTAAAGAAGGAAATTTCAAACACAAAACTGGTCTTCATTAATTGACTACACCTGGGGTCTATTCCATTCTACAGGATTAAGAGAAAGTCTGGCTTATTACAAGGGAAAGTAAGGGAAAGTAAGTCAGACTTTCCCTTAATCCTGTTTCATCATGGAACACTGAAAAAAACTTCTCACTATTCATTAAGATACAACAATATTGACAAGTTAGATTAAACAGAATCTGTATCACATCATACAGAGGCAAAGTCTGCAAAGATTAGATAGCGACAGTGTTAAAAGCCATCTACTGATGGTGTTAGATGTGTGAATGTCAAGAAGTCAGTTTAGGGCTTCTTGACACTCACACGTGGTGGTCTTTTCTGGAGTATCCACGCCAGCCGTTTGCGTCAGGGCACGTCAAGCTGGTCCAGAAAAGCTGTGGGTCTGGTCCTGGAGCAGCGGGATGTGGGTGTAGCTGTGAGAGGCGCACACTTCCTCCTCCCCTGCACCGTGCCGGACCCCCCGAGAGCCTCCCGGGCGCTCTTCCTCCTCCCTGGAGCGCAGCGCCATCAGCTCGATCTCGTGCTTGGCGGCGCTCTCGAGCGCGCGCTGTTTACTGTAGAAGGTGACGAAGTTGTTGATGATGGGATGGATGGGCAGCGCGATGGCCACCACGCCGCACAGGAAGCTGACGGCCGCGTTGCAGCGGCCCAGTGTTGTCTTGGGGTAGACGTCGCCGTAGCCCACCGTGGTCATGGTGATGACGGCCCACCAGAAGGACTGCGGCACGCTGGTGAACATGGTGTCCGGGTGGCCGTTCTCCACCGTGTAGGCGATTGCGGCGAACAGGAAGATGCCCACGCCCATGTATGTGAGAAGCAGGCCGAGCTCTTTGGCGCTGCTGCCCAGCGCGTGCGTAAGCGTGCGCAGGCCGGACGAGTGGCGCGCCAGCTTCAGCACGCGCGCCACGCGCAGCACGCGCAACGCCTGCACGCACTGCTGCGCGTCGGCCAGCTCGAGCGCACCAAGTCGGGCGCCCACGTGCGTGAGCGCCAGCAGCACGTAGAAGGGCACGATGGCCAGCACGTCCACCACGTTCATGAAGGAGAGGGCGAAGCGTGCGCGGTCGGGCGCCGCAGCCAGGCGCAGCGCGTACTCAGCCGTAAACCAGGCCATGCACGCCGTCTCCACGGCCTCAAGCGCGGGATGCTCGACCTGTTCCCCGGCCTCGTCGCAGCACACATGCAGCTCGGGTACCGTACCTGCGCACATGGCCGCCGATGACAGCACGACGAAGAAGAAGGAAGCCACGGCCACGACGCGCGCCGCCAGAGACGACTCGGGCTTCTCCAGGAGCTTCCACAGGAAGGCGCGGCACCGCTCGCGCCGGCTCGACACCGCGGCTCCCTCTTCCTCGGTACGCTCCAGCATGGCGCGCACCTTCTCGCTGATCTCCTCCAGCTCGCTGCGAGCCTCGCTCAGGCAGCTTTGGCAGCACTCATCCAACAGCTCGGCGTCCACGCGCCAAAACGCCATCTCGTGCATGAAGCACACGGGGCACGCGCCCCTCCGCATGTGCACCTCTCCGTAGTAGTAAACCTCAACGATGCTCCGGAACGCGTCCGGGTCCCTGTCGAAGAAGAATTCTCCGCTCTCGGGGTCGTAGTCGTCGCACAGCTCGGCCACATCCTCCGGACGGCACGCGCACAGGCCGGCCAGCTCACCTAGGCGCGTGTCGGGGTAGCGCTTTAGCAGGTCCGTGTGCAGCACCTGCCTCACACCGCCTATGTTCAGCACCATCTCCGCGTCCTCGCTCGCCTCCGAGTCGCTCCAGTCCGCCCCGGGGCGCGTCCTCGGGGGTCCCCACATCTGTCAGCACACCTGTCACACGCGCGGAGAGAACCGGGGAAAGAACGCGGAGGTGCGTCTCACCAAACACAGGAGCATGATGATGATGATGATAATGATGATGAGGAGGATGCACTGGAAAACATTTCGACAAAGCGCCTAGGCGAGTTACTCAAAGGAAGTGTCCGCGAGAGAAAATGGGAAGAGGTGTGTGTGTGTGTGTGTGTGAGAGAGAGAGAGAGAGAGAGAGAGAGAGAGAGAGAGAGAGAGAGCGAGAGCGGCAGGGGTGGAGTAACAAGTTTTGTAACGGGATCATAGAAGCATTTTCCTCCGGGATGAATAAAGTTTTCCAATTCAGAATATTTCCACATACTTTTATTACTACGTGCCATTACTCTTACAGACTTCCCCGCAGTTTCCTACTAATATTATTACACTTATTAATATTAGTTTTTACTGATGAAAAAAACTCACTCGGGGTAATTGAGAGAGAATTGATAGGACCATTTTAGTAGTAGTGTTTCATTTCTATATATATATACACTACAACTATTTTGGCATGTCATGTCTTTACTTATCGATGCATGTCCATGTCCAAATGGATGTAGAATGTGAGAACTCAAAATTTCCTCAGTGTGGGAATATAAAGTAAATCTTGAATCTCAACATTTCTGTTTAATTTCTGCTTCTCTTTACATTATTTTTTCGTCTCCCAAACCTAAACGTAACCATCAAATGTGAAAGAACAAAGCTGATAAACTCAGTGTCGTTGATGTTGCGCTCTCACATCTCCACTGTTGCGCTCTCACGTCTCCCCCTAGCGACCGGTAACGTACATTGCATCGCAGTTTACCAAGTAAAGCAACACCAGCATCGGTAACTCAGCAGAAAGGACAACAGAAGCGTACAGCTATTGGTTCAGAAAATTCAATCCAACTCTTAATTTTTACAACAGACATTGTCTTCAAGCAACATAGAAATCCGCCACACTGAAAAGCACAGTTATGATGCAAGTAATTAGAACAATACAGAGAGCCATTTGGATCATATAGAAAAAAGATAAGTGCATATATAACACCCATATATTGTTTCTGAACTGAAATCTAACATGAATTATTTCAGTTTTTAGACATAAATATATCTGAAATGTATTCTTCTGATCTGATAAAGCGGTGGCTTTATTATTTGGAGGTCAGCTGCATCACCTGCATGGGCGGAATCTCCAGATCAGCATTGACCTATCAGGGAGAGGAGGAGGAGGAGGAGGAGGAGATTTAGGGACCGGCAGCATAGAACCAAACATATTTCATCCTGGCACAAACACACACATTAACACTTTCTTACACACTTGTACACACCTTTGAGTTGAGATATTGGTGCAGGAGTGTCCTGAGCTCTGAGTTCTGCTGGTTAAGATGGTGTGTATCAGCCAGAAGCCTGGTTCTTTCAGTCAGCACATTGCTGTGAGAGCAAATACATTTGTTTACACGAACTAACTGCTAATAAAGTACATAAACAGTGAAAGAGAGAAAGAATATGACTGTGGACTCAATGTCATAAGCAAGGATGCATCAGCATGACTGAAACAGATAAAGACTTCTAGACAAGACACTCCTTTTAAAAGTGTTCTCACTCACTGGTGCTTCTTGAGAGCAGCCTCCAGAGCATTCCACACTTTGAGTTTGGACTCGGGGATGACGTTAGCCAGGCTCTCCCAGTACGCTGCATCCTCAGAGTCATGTCTCTCCAATGCCGGGACACTGCTCTGCTGTTGAGGCTGACCATCTCTGTCACACAGCAACTTCTGTCACTGTCAAAGTCTGTGTACTAGTGCTGACCAAAAATATGTATATTTTTCTGTACAGTCGAATACTGTTAACTATATGGATTACATAATGTTCACGTTTAAGCCTGAATGATACTTTATGAACTGTGTTATAATTAGAGGTGGGCATAGATTAATTTTTTTAACGCCGTTAATCTCATTGGAATATTGGCGTTAACGCCGTTAACGGCCCAGCACTAGTTATAATATATAATATATATATTATAATTTATAATATATAAAATGATGTATGTATATTGTCTTGTATTTTTAATAAACATAGAAGTAACCTAACAGACTGCTTTTATTCAAATAGCTGTAGTAAATGGTGAAACTGCTTGTAACTGCTATATGCAGCTCAAAATGAAAAAAATGCACAATAAATATTGTTTCATGGGTTGATCTGACTGCTATGCATGTCAGTATCTCCTAAGGAAGGGGTGTGTTTTTGGAGGATGGCGAAAAACAATTTTTAAAACTCTTTTATGAGAGCGAGCATTGTAAACTCAAAATGTCGAGACTGCTGTAACCCGAGGCCCCCTGTACTTTAATGTCTCACTCTCCCATTTCAAAGTCTCAGCCTTGTGTAAAGTTCAAACTTTTTAATCTAATACCAGTTTAATAAAAACAAACTGCTGTTCTATGAAGTGGCAAAACTTTAAAACTACATCCAACCTGCATTTCTGATAGCAAAAACCGTTAAGTATATTTTTTGATTGTTTTACATATTCCAGCTGCTGTGCGTACACACAATCACAAAAATACCTCGGCTTGCAGTACTGGGCTGTGAAGTCCCGAAGAGCCTTCATAACATCATTTGGGTGAATAAGATCAGAGTCCTTCTCTGAAATGTCCTCCTAGAAAACAGCAGTTGAGGACAAAAGTTGTAGTCATAAATACTTTATCCTCTGATCGCAGTAGTAAGATCTCACACCCATTTTGTTTTGCCCATATCACACACATTTTTGTACACACAGATTTTCCCCTGAATTCTGCACCCACCTTTAGCTGATCCTTTTGCTGCTGTTTATATTTCATTAAGAACTCTGCCATTTTATTCACATCCTCTTCATTCTCAATCTCCATTGCCTGTAGTCATAACAACACAAGATCAATATGCTTCCATGAATATACATTTTGAACTGTTTTGAAAAGAGCTTTCAACACTGAGTACAGGATCAGGGTCTTATTGCAACAGTTTTGTTCTACTCACAGAAAAGAGGGAGTCCAGCTTCATAAGAGACTGTTCATCCTTCTCCAGAGGAGAGAGCAGCTTCAAGAGCTTAGTCTCTATCAGAAAGCCCTGATAGGCAGAAAAATCAAGATGTGTCCGTCTTTATTTGAAATTAACACATCAGATACTGAAAGTAGGCTATAAACCCATTCACCTCTCTTTCTCTCACACTCCCACACACACACACACACACACACACACATATTCCTCACTGTCTCATCACACAGCAGCTCCAACAGCCTCTTCACTGTGTTGCGGTCCACTCCTGCACTGTCTGAAAGTCCAGAAGCCCCAGCAATGCTTCCTCCTCTCTCTCCTGCCATGTCTCGCTGCTCCTCCATCCCTCCAAGCACTCGCTCAGCCACTTGCCGCGATGTTCGCTGGGCCTGGCGCTGGACAGGGCCAGAGCGCTCCATGAAGGGCAGTGGAGGGGGAACCCAGGCCAAGCCCAGCTGCTGCTCATGGATCAGCCGGTCAGTCTCTAGAGCCCTGCGTACCAGAGCTTTGGCCTCAGCATCGTTCATCAGCCACACCTCCTCGAAGCGCTTGGCGTCAACTGCAGCAAAGTGCCTTCACACACAATATACATGTCAACTTTATAAAACCAGTACAGACATTAATATGCTATTAACAAAGAGTTAGGGTTTGACTAAGGCTCTGTGGAAGTTCAACTTAACACCTGGTTAATGCTATAGAGGTTTGTTGACAGGGCGATCCAGAATTGATTCATCTTACCCACACGTTTTCCTTCCAACAAAGCAGGAGCACACCTTCAGATGAGAGCAATTCTGTTATACAAGAATGAGGAATTAAATGAGCTCCTGCTTGACTGGAATGAAAACCTGCAGCTTTGCACATATAACTGCACATGCCTAGTACAAACATATCCATCCGATTCTCACATTCAGATGTTCCTGAAAGCTTAATTCAGGGAGAATAAGATGTATTAATATGTTTTTAAATAGTTAAAAGCTGGTCAGCATGGGAGCCTTCGAGTCGCACAACTGCCACTGTCTCATCTGGAGATCACTGAAGATGCCAAAAGCATCTGTAGTCTGGAGTCTAAGAGAATATAACTACCCACACTCTCTCCCTCTTTTTCTTCTTCCCCCTTTGTTGTGATATGACTGTAACAAAAGTGGCAGTCAATGCTCTGCTCTGAACATGTTGCACTTCTCAAAAGAAAAGGTACTGCAGCTTCTTCTAAGAGAGAGGACTTGCTAGCCGTCACAGTCCTGGCTTGGTGGCATCATGTAATGGGGAATCCTAGCTAGTGGGTAAAATATATTGAGGAGAAACACCATTAAAGTAAGAAGTGTTCTTGTGTCTGGATTGGTGACAAATGGTAAAATATTTTTGAAATCACTGCTTGCTCCTGGGCTTCTGTTTTTTTTGTCTCTATGTAGCCCGCCGTTTACCTCATCTTCTTCTGCATGTCTTTGCACTGCTGCATGATCCGCTTGTAGTCGTCAGTCAGTGACTGTTTCTCCTCAGTAGACTGTTTCCCTTGACTGGCATTTTTAATCTTCAAGTTGTTGAGGACATCCTGTAATCTTGGATAAAGAGTATGGAGTTTGATTTAAGAACGATAGCAAGCCACAGGATGCCTTATAACCTCAATATTTTAAGAACTGAGGGAATAAGGCAAGCGTATTGCAATGCTGACTACAGCACTGATACTTTAAACAGATTTATAAGTAAAAGTAGATCTGTTGACTAAACGCGGACTCTGGAAGTGAGTAAGGAGAGCACAGCCAATAATAGCACCTTCTGATTCGTCTCTTCTGTTGAGACTTAGTGATAGTGTTCTCCTCGTCACGTTTTTTCAAGACGTGTAAGTTGTATTCTAGTTTCTCTTGATTAAGATTGTAGATGGCCTTCTTCCTCTGGATCTCCTGCTCTAGGATCTACACACAAAAATACAAGCACAATAAATCTAAACCAATCTTCCTTGATCTCATAAAATTAATATTAAATCAACCTTTGTTGCAGCTTATTGTTGGCATATCGTTCACTTCACAAGGATCCAATTTCATTATATTTCAGTGCCTAATACATTTCAGATAGCTCCACAAATAAATGTGGTATCAATTTCTGGCTAAGCCTGCTCTGTCATCACAGCTACCAGCTGAAAGTTGTCTTTCGCTCAAAAATCTGACCAACCAGGCTTCAGGTCAAATATTATCGTAGAAAAGTTATCAACTGTACTTCACAGCTTCTGCTCAGAGAAATGAAATAGTTACAGTGAAAACTACTGCGTACCTGCTGTCTTTGAAATGCTCTGACACGTCAATTAGCGTCCATTATTTTGTCACTGTCAAAGCCTTAAACCTGCCAATTTTCCAACACATCACTGTTCCTTTGCCGCCTAATATGACCAGCAGTCTAGAAGAAAGGCAAATGCTGTCTTATTTGCTCAATATATTATAAAGCTTGCAAACGTCAAGAATCCTCTGGGCATTATTTTAGTGCTGCATAACCTTTTGGTCATGGTCTTACTTTGCTCCAAGTGGCCTTAAAAACAGTTGGAAAGATTGATTACAACAAATTTTGCTGTAATTAAATCAAATACAATGATTTTATCCTTTTTTATCCCACTACTGGTGAAACCTCCAGGTAACACGGTCATGTATCTGGTCCAATGATTCTCTCATCTATGTGAACTTCTGCTTCTAGGGTATTAAGTATACATCTCTGTAGCAACAGCACTGTAGTGTGGGACTGTGATTTTCAAACTACCCCAGGAAGCCCACGCTGGGAGTTAGAATACAGCAAAAATGTGGACTGTCTCAGGTGTTGTGTACCTGGATATCAGTTTCCTGTTTCATTTTGATCATGTTGTACTCCTCTGCATCCTCCTCTCTTAGTCGCTGCAGTAGAACCTCATACTCCTCCACCCGCTTCATCCTCTGTAGCAGGTATTCCAACTGTCCACATAAACACACACACACACAAAATCAGTTATGTATACTAAATCCAGCTCTAACCAAGTCCATTGTGTAGATTGTGTAGTTAATGCTTCCCTCATTTACCTCTTTGTCACTGCGCTCTTTCCTTTGTTGGTCCCATTTTTGCCTGTTTCCTGTGAGCAAAGTCTTCCGCTCATCATCAAATGAATTCTGTAACCCCATCAACACAAGAAAATAACTATAGATTTGGTGTTATTATGCAGTCATGTGCTGAAATGATCTTGATTCTTTAAACTGAAAATAAGGTAAAAGGGACAAACTTAAACATGGCATTTTTCTGCAAACCTCATTGGAGTTTTTATTTATTTAAATGTAACATGATAGAAATAGATAAAACACAACAAGAGGAGGCTCAATTTGTGTAGCTTGCCTACAGGCAGGCAGGGGGTAGTACAATACCTCGATTAGGTCCAGCTCTTGTCTTTGGGATTTTCTTAGGGAAGTGATCTGCTCCTCCATCCTCTCAATCATGAGGTCTACATCCTCTGCCTGCTTTTTCAAGTCTTTTATATAGCGATCATCCCTTGATTTCAGCTCCTACAGACAGAAAAACACATGCTTGTTTTTTTATACCCGTATGTATGTACATTGTATATGCACTGTATACAGAATTGTACACACACTAAAATCAGTTCATTAGGTACACATTGTTTCTACATTTTCGTCTGTTTCTTTCTTATTTGTTAGCCGCACTTTACCCTGTTCATCAGTGGTCAGGACCAGCAGTGAGCAAGTGGTGGATCATTCTCAGCACAGCAGTAACATTGACATAATAGTTACATTTTAATGTGTGTGTGAGGCACAGAGTGGATCATACACAGCAGTGCTGCTGGAGTTTGGTTGAGACCAATCAAATTCATCCAGTCAACAGTGTTCTGTGGTCAAACTGACCAATGAATCAGAAAATTGTGCAGCATCAGACATGTTATCAAAAACTTTACATCAGCAAAGTGGTTAGGTGCGTCAATCAAAGTGGACAGTAAGTAGACATAGTGCTATCTGGTTTTACTACCTGCTGCAGTTCATTGATGACTTTGTTCTTCTCTTCAAGGAGCAGAGCACAAAGCTGCTGCTGGCTGTTGAGTCCATCTCTCAGATCCTGAGGAATCTCCTTTGCCTTGACCATGGTCCACTTTTGAGTGATCTCCTCAAACTTCTCCAGGCTGGATTTTGCCTCATTCTCCAGCTTCTCAACCCTGGACAGGATCAGCACAGGTTTGGGAATACAGAATGAATAAAAAGATGAGATAAAGTGACACAACACGCACACGCACACACACACACACACACACACACACACACACACACACACACACACACACACACAAATCAAGATATACCCTAATCTGCGTGCTTCCTCTAGCTCTATTCTCCTCTTTGACTCCCTGGCATCTGCTGCCACCAGGATGTTGGTCACTAACTCTGTGCCATCAGTCTGTAATTTCATCATTCGCTGTAGACAGGGCAGAGGAAATAGTAAATAAGCCACAGGTTATTGGAAAACAAGGCATTGGTTAAGGGTGGCGGGACAGAGGAAATAGTAAATAAAACCACTGGCTAAGGGAAAAGCATTTTAGTGCTATAACAAACTTACTTTTTCACTTTGTTCCATCTGTTTATGACTGGTACGAGCTTCTTCCTCAGTTTCCTCCTTCTCCTGGGTATCATCGCCAAGTTCTTGTCTTTGGTTTTCCAGTGGAAGGAAAAACAAACAGTTTGAGAGTAAAAGAGACAAAAAAGTAACCACAAGGTGGAACCAATAAAGGAAACACCAGTTAACGAGATAAAGTCAGCGAGTTCAAGGTAACCAGATAAGGACAAGCCATTAAGATCCACTGACCGCTTCTTGGCCTCGTTTTCGGCTGCTATTCTGAGGCGACGGGCTGCAATCCTTTCGTCCGGATTTTCAGACTCAACAGACGGCAGTGCTGCACCTGCTTCCTCTCGCAAAATTCCCGCTTGCAACATTTTTCACCTGAATTAAAGTAGAAGATATCCAGCTATATCATCTCCTCTTCTGCCTCTCTGGCTGTGTACACTGTTGTTATTCGCGTTGCTATGCAACGGCCCCAGTGGCCATATTGAATACGCCACACAGGTAAACAAACAAACCAAGAAACAAATAAACAACTAAATACATACAATATCAGTGCTAAGCAAAAAAGGAAATAAATCACAATTTAAAAAATATGAGCGTACTGATTCAAAACATATTGTCAAGTCAAAGGGTCAACAATTTTCCATTTGACACTTTGTAGGTGCCAATGTATGGGGGGCCGTTTAGGAAATATTTCTGACTTTTGTTACACAAACCCATTTGAAACACACACACATTCACATATGAAACTGTCACACATGCATCCATTCTACTGAAAACTCACACACACATAT
>JBBPDB010000153.1:14804758-14822935 GCA_037974465.1 Brachypetersius altus | reverse complement strand
TGTGTGTGTGTGTGTGTGTGTGTGTGTGTGTGTGTGTGTTTGCATGTGTGTGTGTTTACGTGTGCAGCAGAGAGAGATATGTAGTCCAGGCGGGACAGAAACATCAGTCCACTCCTGCAGAGACTGGATTAACTTCTGACACAGAGAGACAAGGTAAGAGCCTCATGAAAGACAAGGTTCCACATTCTGTATATATATGTAAATTTAATATATATGTAAATTTAATATATATGTAAATTTAATTATGCATACACATGTGTCTAAATAGATTATCATTACAGAAATACAAAAAATGCAAACAAAAAAATATCAGCTTCTGTTCTACTTGCGTAATGTTTTATGTGATGTTTTATTGCTTTGCACAGTACTGTACAATATTTACTGCTATTTATATATTGACTTTATGATTAATGGACCAATAAAAATGGTCCACAATCACTTCAATGAATATGTTTTATTTCATAATAATTTTGTGAGTTTATTTCATTAATGTGACTGCTATGTGTTCTTTGTGTGTGTGTGTGTGTGTGTGTGTGTGTGTGTGTGTGTGTGTGTGTGTGTGTTCGTGTGTGCATATTCCCATTGTGTAGATGATTTTCCTGCCACTCCTGGGGGTCCTGTACCTGTTCACAGCCCCAGTGTTTTCTGTGAGTAACACCACACTGGTTGCATATACTGGGATTAGCCCTAACCAACACAAAACCAGTTGTGCTGCTCATCCATGCTCAGCCAGAAATCATGCCTAATGTACTATAACATATTTCTGAATGAAACAGGGAGTGAGCTCACTTTTGCCTGATGATAAGATAGTGGGAAGAGAAGGTGATATTAACATGATATTACTGAGTTACTTACTAGTGCTGCAAACAAAAGACATTTTTGAGGTGGACAAAAATAACATCTTGATCTAAGATAACACAACTACAGTTCTCCTAGTGTGCTGAGCTGTCCAGTGCTTTAACAACAGTTTGAAAAAGTTCCAGGAGGCTTCAAGACTTTCACCCTCTCGGTTTTGTTGGCCGATGGATTGTGGAAGTCCTTGTGGAAGTGGACATTAATAAATATAGAGATAAAACTGAGTAAATATAAACTCTCATAATCAACCGTGCTTAATATAAGCAGGAACATGAACAAGTTAGACATAAGACTTGGATATACAGTAAGACAATCAAAGTTGATTTCGGTTAACTAAACTACTTCTACTTTTAATTGTAGAGGAGTTCAAAAAAGCTGTGGTGAAATTCTGGTGGCTGTGAGATTTTACAGATGCTTTAGGTTTCACGGTGTTATGTTATGCTGTTTATGTCTGTGTTACGTAACTCGGTGTATACTGGTTTTCATGCTCTGGCTGGGACTCTCCAGTCACTCACAGTGACAGCTCCCTGAGTGTGGAAATTTCAGTGTTGGTGGCTTTTAGTACTGTGTCATTATGAGTGAAGCCGCTTCAGAAATGTAGGAAGGCTTTTGGGATGTGGAGTGTGTGGTTTGAAGAATGATAAAATGATCTGAGATTAGGGTTTGGCGATGTGGTACAGAGACTTTTATTCAGCGTTTCATCCACCGTGCTGCTCTAAATCCAGTGACTGGAATGAAACATCCGGTTGGTCAGAGTTCGTAAAGTTCTGCTGATGTCTGATATATGCTGAGTGAATATTGTGAATGAACAATATACTCAGCAAAAAAGTAATGTTGTCTGAATGACAAAACACACAGATAATAAACAAAAACAAGGAAAGTATGAGAGAGCGTTGACTGAGGCTGCAGCGATATTTAATGTACATTTTTAAGAGAAAATGTCCGAATGATCATCCCTTTGAGACGCAGCTTGTGTTTTTGTCCATGCGTGCTGTAGGTCAGGCAACCAAGTGACGACTACTGGGGAGAATATGGCCCGTATGGAGAATGCAGCCGCACTTGCGGCACTGGAGTGACTGTGAGGACGAGGGTCTGTAACACCATGAGGTGTGTATGTGTGGGTGTTCTGAGACCGTCCCACCCATGGGGGTGTTATTGAAGCTACAAATGCCATTGGCCCACCGTGCATATCCCCGATGGGCAGTCCAGCACTGATATGGATGTGTGTTTTACTTTATGATATTTTTTTACATTGCAATTTACAGAATAGATGGTGGACACAACTGTGTGGGACCTACCAAGTCATACAAAACCTGCAACACTCAGGTATGGGCGAGGCCTGTTGTATGTCATTGACACAAAACCTATATTGTGAATATGTTGCTGCATGTAGTAATTGGGACATTCTATAATAAATATAGAAACAACATCACTCATATATCGTACAGAACATTTTGAAATAAATCTAGCCTGAAATATCAACTGCACCAAAGTCAAAGTTATCTTTGTACCTTTTATCGTGCTATTCATTCATTTCCCATCCCTCCATAAACTGCCACTGTTCCATAAACTGTTGTTGAACTGTATTAAGTTTTCAAACAATTTATTCTCAGTAAATGTACACACCAATTTATTCTCAATCTGTCAGATAACAGTATGGGATCATACAAGTACAGTTCATTGATTGCGCCCACTAACACCATAAACTGTCACATAAACATATTTATCTTATAGCTATGTCATGTGTTAGGATGTAGCATGTGAATGTCTGTAGATCATAATAAGAAGCCAAAGCTGCTCTAGATACAGTAAAGTTTCTTGCAGTTGTAAACCAATTATTGTACTCCTGACAGTTTAGCATGCAAATTTAACAGTTTAGTATCCAATATTGTGTTCTGTAACAGGATTGTCCATCTGGATCCCGTGATTTCCGTGAGGAACAGTGCTCCCAGTATGACAGGATGGATTTCCAGGGCAAACGCTACTTCTGGCAGCCTTACTATGGGGGTACTGTGGAGTCCTCATCCATGTAGACAATTTTGAAAAAAAAAATAGGGGATTTGAAGGTAGAATGAGTTCACTTATTGCAAAAGTTGGAAAATCCCTAGTCAAATGACATGTTTTATTGAAAATAGACTTCCTCTACAGCAGGGGTCAGAAATACCTCCTCAGCTAATAGCCAGGTTTAGTGAATGTGTTTGAGTAGGAGAACCATCAAACTGTACTGGACACTGGCCCTCCAAAACTGGAGATTGACACCCCTGCTCTGCAGGACACTTGGCATTACATTTTTCTACAAATTGTACCTATTGTTTCATTTTGTGTAGAAAAGTTTCATTTGTTCCCAATATGTTACGTTTAAACATTAAAATGTAACTTGTAATTTGACAAGGGACATCCATACTTTATTCCAAGTTTGCCAGTTCAGTTTTGCACTGGAGCTACATGGCTGATGCATCAGCTAGCACGGTGTAAACCTGCATATCAAAGTCAACTAAAATCGTCTAAGTGCTCTGAGTTGTAAATGTATGTCATATAGACTTGCTTGTGGGGTTACATGAATTGGTACCTGTAAAAGTGCGCAAGCAAAACTCAGACTAATGTGTGTCTGCTGATACTGCTTTCAACTAGCCAGTGTATTTTTGTACAGTTTTATAGATAACAATACAGTACAAACCACATAAGCAAGGAATACAGTTTTTGCGATACTAATTGGTGTGCATATATATATCTGTAGCTGCAGTGCAAAACTAGAAATATGCCTTTATTATGGGGAAAAGTGAGAACAATGTAAATTTAGCATTTGTAGCTTCAATAAAATAATACTTTAACAATCTTTACTTGTCTGGACGGCTATGCAGCCTCAAACCCGTGTGAGCTGGTGTGTGTACCCCGAGGAGAGAACTTCTACTATCGCCACCGTCCTGCTGTTGTGGACGGCACACAATGCTATGTGGGCCGCAGTGACATCTGCGTGGAAGGAGTCTGCAGGGCAAGTACACACACACACACATACATACACATACATACACACATACACACACAAACATATCACGCACATTCTCACACAGTCCCACACACACGCAACCCCATACACACACATACACACACACACACACACACACAAACCGATACACACACACTTACTTGTCACATACCCATGCACTCACACACACATACACATACACTCCCTCACAGTCTTACACACACATACACACACACACACACACACACACACACACACTCATAAAGTAGGCACAGAAAACAGACACACACTGATGCTGTTCTCTTGATTTACAGGCGTTGAGTCATGGTGAAATTGTGGGTTTTGACCATGGATCCACTCCTGCTGTCAGCCGAGTCCCAAGACCTGGAGTGACTCATACTACAGAGGCTTATAGGTTTGTATGTGTATGTATGTCTCTGGTTATGGCTGAATTCACATGTGGATTTGAATATTTTCATTATAGAATTTCATTACAGGTCTTTCTATATTTTTTTGATTCTCACATTTAAAGTACTGAAGATGGCTGGATTACAAAAAATGTATGTGATTTCTTTAAGTCTGTGTTTGTATGTGTCCAGGTACTCATTCGGTGCTTACTCAGAGTGTACAGCTCCGTGCGGTGGAGGCACGCAAACCCGCAGTGTACACTGCATGCTTGATGGACAGGTGGTGGACGACTCATACTGTGTTGCTCAGGGCTTGCAGAGGCCAGCCGCCCAGAGAGCCTGCAACCAGCATGCATGTGCTGAGTACAGTGTCGGCAGCTTCAGCGTGGTAACACACAACACACAAACACGCACACACACACACACACACACACACACACACACACACACACACTCTGTAACATATAGTTTTTTTTTTTTACTGAAAATGTATTTCAACATGTATCCATATTAGGCCATTTTCGTATTGAATTCCTTAAACAATAGCAAAAGATCCACAGATGTACTCAGTTGTACTCGGTAATGTCCAAATTTTGTGCTACAAGGCTAATATAGCTAACAAATACTAGAACATTTTTCAGTGTGATTTAAAAAAACAGGTGTTTTTTAGGTGTGACCTAAAACAAACAAACAAACAAACAAACAAAAAACGTCACCTCTGCAGGTGCTTTGAGGTGCAAAGCAGTCATAGGAGGCCTGAGCTTCAGTCAGAAAAACTGATTCTAGGTTAGCACTCCTAATGAGGTGGTTTGTGAAAACTTTAAAGCAAGTGTCTGCAGAATTTGACTGCCCTTTGATGGATTAATGAATCTCTTAATGAAGAGCTAGATGGGGTTTCAGGGATGCATTTAATGAAAAAAATTGACTAGTAGTGGTTGTTTGCAATGTTAGCTCCAGATAATCTAAAAATGCTAAAGATAGACATCAAACATACCTTGGTTGATCAGTTACATCTGGGGTAAGTGGAAAATTATGTAGCCCCTCAGTTGTTTGCAGATTTTCTTAGAACCTAACTAATACTTGTTTGCGGAAACCTCTTCAAATTCGCAGAAATCGCAAATATCCTTTTTTTTTTCTTTTTTTTTTTTTCCAGGCAATATATAATTTTTCATTTTAGTGCAAACTTATTAAGTGAAATATAATTTGATTTTTTGTAACATAAATAAAAAGGGAAAGTCAGGTATATTTCCATAAAAAATAAACTGTATACATTTTTCAGTACTATTGAGAGAACACACAGCAACCATATACTGGCTGCTGCCCTGTTTCCATGTGGAAACAGTTTCTCAAGTGTTTTTAGGGTAATGCATTAGTCTGAAATTAAAGTGTTTTGGGAGCCTATTTGGGGGTATATTTAGGGTTTACACTATAAAAATATGTATTTTTAGGCATAAAATAGTGAGATACTAATGGTCACACTTCCTCTGTGTTTCTCTCAGTGCTCAGTGACGTGTGGTCAGGGTCAGCAGCTACGAGAAGTTTTCTGTGTTGGTGGTAGAGGGGAACGTCTCACAGAGCAGCACTGCAGTGGTCTCGCACGTCCTGCAGAGGTGCAAGTCTGCCAAAGGCCCACCTGCCACCAGGTCTTCCGCTTCCATGTCAACGACTGGAGCCTGGTAAGAGGAGGAGACCAAAACTCCACCATCATTTGTTTAACACTTTTATATAATATGCTGCTGTACATAACCTTAAGGGCATGATATGATTAAACGGCTCATATCCTACTGATTTCTGTATTCTGTTTCCCCCCCTGAGCTGCACTTTTACTTTGTTTGGGTTTATTTTCCAGATACAGTGACATTTAATTTCCCATGACCTCTGTTTTTTCCAACCTCTGCTTCTTTTGAATTAAGTAAATATTCTGTTGTTTTGTCTTTTTACATACTCCCTGCCCTGTACAGTGCTTCATTCAAAAAACAGCCTTGGCTGTGTGTTTATGGGCAGATCTTGACTGCTCTAGGTTTAACAGGCAGATATACTAGTGAGTTTGTATCTGTGTCATTATGCAGAAATGATGAATTGCAGAGTATGTTTTCACAGATGCACTGAGTGAATTTTGCATTTGAAAATGAAGTGTTTATGTACTCCATCAAACTCTTTATTTACACAAATATGAGTAAATTGCAGTTTTCCATGATATGGGCTTTTCCGTAATTGAACTCCTGTTATCTGTCCTGTTTCTGGCTCTCAGTGCACTCGGAGCTGTGACACAGGGACCCGGGAGCGTAGAGTGGTGTGTATGGACCTAGATCAGAACCAATATGGAGATGAGAGATGTTCCCCTCAGTCCAAGCCTCACTCTATGGAGAACTGCAACACTCAACAGTGTCCTGGCACACAGTGTGAGTATTTGTGGCAAAAGACTTTTTCGGATTTTTCAAGTAAAATCTATTACATAAATATTAAATATATTATGGTGTGTTAATAATTAAATTATATTAGGAGATGAGATTAGATGCATAGTCAACACAGAGTGAAATTCATGGGTTAAATGCAGAGAAAGAATTTCTCTGTGTTGCACTTGTATGACCGTTTTTCTAGCAGGTGTGTTCAGTAAATAAATGAATATCAGAGTATATGTTTTGAGTGTGTTTTACTTGTTTAGCTGTGCCTAGTGTTCAGGACCCCAGGGGTCATGAGAGCTCCCTGCGAGGATTTGTTCCACACGCCCACAGTGAACCATCAGGTAGACATTTTCATTTAAATGAAAAATGACTGAGGATTTAAAAGTGATTCTTTAAAGATTACAGATCTGACACTATGAGTCTTTTCATACATTTTTAGCACTTTGTCTTACATTTTCTTCAAATGATCATTTTTAAATTCATGTAAAGCCTATTGAACTGCCTTTTTGTATGAACTGTGATGTTTAAGTAAACTTGCCCTGGCAAGTGCAGAGTAAAACCGTTTGGAACAGAAGTTATCTGCTCACCAGTGTTTGACATTATGAATTATTGATAGTTCATAGGCCATACGACCCTTACGTACCTGTGGTCGGTCCACACTGTGCTCAGTCATTGTACGGCTGCTGTCCTGATGGCCACACCACTGCTACAGGACCCAGGGGACATGGCTGTGCTGTGGATGACTGTGTTAGAAGCAGGTAGGAAAACACTTTTTACATATGTGTTCCCACACACCTCATACATTACTTTCCTGCGTTACTGATATTTACTGAATTTACGGAACGTATGTCTAGTTCTCCTTTTTTTTCTTGCAACCATTGACATCTGATCTGTAATGGGGACAACACACTGCATCGCCTTCATAATGATAATATCTATAGGCCATGCTTTATTATATACAGGCTAAACTTTGTGGTACATTTAATTCATTACCTGTGTGTGTATGTGTATATGGCAGGTATGGCTGCTGTCTGGATGGAGTAACATCCGCTCAGGGCATTGGACGAGCAGGGTGTCCTGACTTCTCCCGCGGGGTAATGTGCACTTCTGGGTCTATGCACTGGCTTTTGAAAGTTGAATTAATTTGCCCTATTAAGAGTTGCTGTCACTCTGTACTGAATAAACTGAAACGTAGACTGAAATAGTTGCACGCCAAAGAGTAGCATAAAAACACAAGCCACCACAAGCCATTTATTCAATGTTGTTGGGAAAACATTATTATTAACATGTTAAACATTTTACACTGTTGGAAATCATAAACACATCTGTATCTGTAAGTATCTGTTTATAGTGTTTTTTATTATGCCTAAATTAAATTTTTTTTTACTTTAACATTGTTGTACCTTTAAATTTTGTAGTACACACACACACACACACACACACACACAAAAATGATGATTTTGTTTGTTGATATTCAGATATATTTGAAAAATCTAACATTAAAAGTGTCATTTGGTAAAAAATAAAAAGGCATTCTTAAAATATGTAAAAAATAAAAAGCACACAAGATTCTGTTCTGTCATCACTGATCTCAATGCCCCTCCCCCAAATGCATTAAATAAGAATTTCAAAACATTTTTCATTCATGATGTTGGTTTTTGGGATTGGGCTTTACACATCCAAGAAATTAGTCACACCTTTGGAATAAACATTGGCCACCAAAATTCTTACAAATGGATGTATGGCATTTTGAAATGATGAAATGAAACTCAGACCTGAAAGCCCTCTCCCTTTTTTTGCAGGACTACCCCTCGATTCCAGCTGATGTGTGCTCTCTGTCGCGGGATGTTGGCCCTTGCTATGAGTGGAAGTCTCGTTTTTACTTTGATGCTGTCAACCACACATGCACACATTTTTGGTATGGTGGCTGTCATGGCAATGGCAACAACTTTGTCTCGGTGGACGAGTGCATGAAGGCGTGTGGAGATTCTGTCAGACGTTCTGTCGGCAGTCGCCCCTACAGGGACCAAGCACCCAGAAGACATATTAGGGGAAGATCAGACCGTGCACGTGCTTGAGAAGGAAAGAAAAGAAATGAGCACTCGCAAAAAAATCCCATATGAAAATACATCCACATCCACAAAAACAACCATACATATCATCAGATAAGACATGCCCCCTAAAACTTTACACATATATCAGCAATACAGTGTATAGTATTACATTATAGATGACAATGTTATAATGTAATAAATAAAAATGTCATAAATGAAAAGGTCACTCTCAAAGGCTTAAAAAAGTCACATGCACAGTAGTGTACTTAAAAATGTATGCCAGATGTCACAGATGATCTCTTAATGGATATGACATTAATTTTCCCTTGTCCTTTCATGTGCTTGTCCTATTTCTTTTTAATATTAAAATAAACCAAATTGCTGATGACTTTTATGCATTTGTGCTACTTTTGTTCATATTCATTGCATGTCACCCCACTGCTAGTTGACCTACACTGGCTACCAATGGCTGCCCAAATTAAGTCACTAACTCTTGCCTATAGAGTGACATCTGGGTCTGCACTCAGCTACCTTAATCCTTCAGTCATACTCGGTCCCTCCACTCCTCCAAGAAACATAGTCTGGCTCTACCATCCCTACATTTTGTGGTTTCTTGCTACTGGACTGAGCAGCAGAATCAAAAACCTCCCAAAGACTTATATGTTCAGAGAGCATCTCCTAGGAGAATAGTGCTGTAAATGTAAATGTCCTCTCTTAAAGCACATGCCTTGCCCATAAAGATTTAGCACATAATACTCTCCTATGGTTCTGAAACTGTGTAATTATACCGTTAGCTGCTTTGGATAGCTTAATTCTGTATTAAGTAATCAGGACACTGCAGAAAAAGGGAGGGGGGTGCGGCTGTTTATTAGTGAAGGGCCTCGTCAGGACTTTTATTTTGACGGTAAAAATGTATTGACCGAAGGAAAAGGACTTTTGTTGCAGAAAGCCATTCATGATTTGCTGCTATTCCAGAAACAGCTGCAAACACTGCTGCCACTCTCAGTTTTCTTCACCTTATTTATATAGCAGGCCCGAAAATGGTACGTAATTTGCTTGTGTACAACCTTGCATTATATTCTACAGTGTGCACGTTGTTGACTAAGGCTTCATCCTTAGCTTATGCTAGGCTAGTGGTGTTATTTGACATCGTTCATTACACGCCACGATTATCTCGAAATATTCGGTTGGGTTTAGTAAACAGCTCATTTATATGCCCCTAGAACGACTGATGTCTTGTTTCTAATGATGTTAAAGCTCACAAATATTCAGAGTTTGGTCTTATACATGGGAACTGGTAATTCCAGTTTGAGATTAGCGTTAGCTAGTTTGGAAAACGTTAGCTCGTTAGCTAACAGTTCAGATGAAGACCGCAAAAGTTAACTTTAAAGGGTTAATATTTTGAATTTCGCGCTTAGGTCAAGCAAAGTTATTGTTAATGTGACTTGTGTATTTTGCGTATTTATAGTATTGATAGCGTTTGCAGTTTTTGTCCTCTATGAAAACGCTACTGAGTGTTAATCTGATCGTTCTTCTCTCTTAGTCCCACACAATTCTCCTAGTTCAGCCCACAAAGAGGCCAGAGGGAAGAACCTATGCTGATTATGAGTCTGTCAATGAGTGCATGGAGGGTGAGCTGTCTTTGAAATCAGTTTATAATTGTATTCAATAGAAAAGTGTATGCACACACTATTAGATTAAGTACCGTTCCTGTGACCTTTCCCCTCTCTTCTTTGTAGGAGTATGTAAGATGTACGAGGAGCATCTGAAAAGAATGAACCCCAACAGTCCCTCCATCACCTATGATATCAGTCAGCTGTTTGATTTTGTTGATGACCTGGCTGACCTCAGCTGTCTGGTGTAAGTGTCCATAATATAAAAGAGGGGGGGTTATCAAACCAAAAAAGGGGTTAATGACCTGACCAATGTTTTGATGCATGTACTTTTTCATGTTTGATTTTCCAAAACCCAGATTATGCCACTAAGACTAGAAATTCATTACAATGTACTCCAAACTTACTCTCTGCCCAGGAAACCGGCTCATTAAGTTGCTGTTCTGACTGTATATTACATGGCACCACTGTTTGCAATTTATACTTTAATGACTTTATAAACTCTTGATCACTCATTGTAAATATACATAAAAAGATGTGTAGGACATTTGTAAACTTGTGGAACTCACCCTGGTGCCTTGAACAGGTACCGTGCAGACACGCAGACGTACCAACCCTACAACAAAGACTGGATTAAAGAAAAAATCTACGTCTTGCTAAGACGCCAAGCCCAACAAGCTGGAAAATAGAAGATGGATGAAGGGACGTTTCACGTGGGCTGCATCATTTTGTCTGTCATTTGTTAACTTGATGAGAACTACTGCATCATTGGGCAATGTTAACGTAAAACCAGATGGGTTTCCCAAACGTGTTGTTGCTTTAGGATTTTTATGTTCCTAATAGTGTTTAAATTAAACTTGCTATGCCAACATGGACCTTTGCTACAATGCTAATGGGAAACCCCCTGTGTATGTAATTAATATTACGTTGATACTTGTGTAGTCAGTCAGCTGAGAAAGATTTAACATACCTTTTATCATGCCCTTGATTATGGGATTGTGGGTTAATTTACTGGGCAGAATGATCAGATTAGAAGAATTTTTAAAAAAATTTTTTTGTATCACCCCCTTTGAAAATCTCATTTTCTAGAGAAGTCATACACTCTCCTTTTCACCCTTTTTGTGACTCTCTTGTAGTTTACACTGAATTTTGGATTCTGCTTACTCATTCTGAAGGTGTTTATACCCCAGTTTAATAAACTGTTTGGAGCATTTCATTTAACTTTCTTTTTTGTTTTTGATGTGAATGCTCAGGAAATTGCTTCATTTTCAAAGCAGTAGAAGTGGTACATGATTCTGACTCATTAAGACACGACTGACAGCAAAATGTCTTGTGTTGGACCTACTCGTGGGGCTCCTTTTGTGCTCATCCCAAAAGGCTCAAGTGTAACGTCTTGTAAATTTGCCTTTTTCCAGTTTTAGACTTTGTTATTGAAATGTTTGCATTTGTCTTTGTGTTCATGTTCAGTAACTTTTTTCCCCTCTCAGTTTTTTATTTTGGTAACTGTTTGGAAAGACTTTCTTTTAAGTCTAATGTTAATGCCTGATGTTTCTCAGTGGCTCCATTATATTTTTGACATTTACTACAATAAACAAGTTAAATGACCAATGTGGCCTGGTTCTAATTTGTACAATGCAACAGTGTTCTTGACACATGCAATTCAGAAAATCATATTTTGACTAACTGTGCACCTCTACGTCATATACTGATGAATTTGAGTGTTTTTTTTTTTAACCCTGTGCCTGTTTGTGTTGGTTTGTTTATGGAATTTGAGAGATACAATGCTTTTTTATACTCCAGCTCCCTGTTTGTGTTGGTTTGTTTATGGAATTTGAGAGATACAATGCTTTTTTATACTCCATCTCCCTGTTTGGGTTGGTTTATGTGAGGAGTAATTTTGAGGTTCTGTACCTTTAAACGGCGGCGGGCCGCCCTGCAGTCGAAGCGTAGGAAACCCCGTGCGAGCTTTCTGAGGGGACCCAAGATGGCCGAACACTTACAGTGGGGCTAATAATTACTCTCGTCGAGACGTCGCGGTTCGGTGGTGCTCGACGGCTTGTGTACGACATTCCTCGTTCGGAAAGTTTGACGAGCTCGCCTGTACGACCGGTTACGTCTCCGAGTGTCCGCCTGCTTGTGAGGAGAGAGGCTGGTCCTTCCACGGCCCTCAGCCAGAACATGGCGGAACACTTGGTCAAAATATAAACGTTAGCCTGCCGCTAGGCTGCGAGCTGTCTTATAATGAAAACACGACTGTCTGGTTATATTTACAGTGTTCACAATTTCAGAAACGACGCATACTTGGAGATCTAAAGGTGTCTGGTATTACGATTTCGTTCCTCCTGTACTGGGTCAGAGCTGAACTGGTGTCAGGATGTTTAAGGCGAGCAGATAGCCCTCTAGCTAACGAGCTAGCAGTAGTCGGCTCGGTTGGTCGTAGCAGGGCGCCCGAAAAAATCCCATTTTCGACTACACATTTCTAACAAACCATTCGCCCTCGTTCCGATAGCCGCGGTTTCAGGAGACAGTCTGAGAACAGGTGTGTGGAAAGGACGATGCTGTGGACGGTGTAAACAGATCCCTAGCTGGCTAACGCTAGTCTGGACGGAGCACCGCGACAGACAGCGCTGTAAATGTCACATCTTCAACGGAGCAGCTCTAGGAGCGGACTAGTCAGATTGTGAGGAAAACCTCGCAAAAGGTGTGAGACATTTAACTAACTAGATTGAACGAGGGCAGCCCCCCTCACTCCCCGTTCCCTCTTACCCCGGCCCGGTATAAAGTGTGACTCGCCAGGATGACTGACACTCGTCGGCGGGTGAAGGTCTACACTCTGAATGAAGACCGACAGTGGGATGACCGAGGGACTGGGCATGTGTCGTCCGGCTACGTCGAGAGACTGAAAGGCATGTCCCTGCTGGTGCGCGCCGAAAGCGATGGTAAGTTCGTGAGGTCTTGAGATTTTGTGGCTTGTTTATCGTACACGCTTAAAGTTCAAGAGGGGAAATTGAAATATCCGTCTCCCGCCTCTGTTCTCCCTCAGGATCTCTGTTGCTGGAGTCAAAAATTAACCCTAACACAGCCTATCAAAAACAGCAGGTGAGTTACCCTCGGGTGTTTTCTACACTCACGGTCATCTTGCTCAGGTATAATCGGTTTTTATAAATGAATGCAAATGGATTTTAAGGACATAAAAGACAGCTAATATTAAAGCTAATGAGTGGTAATATTCCAGATAGTGTTTCTTTGTTTACGTTTGGGTACGATAAAAATTAAGACCACTGCTATGTAGGCAAGCAGTCGTAGCTGATCAGTAATTCAATCTCTGGCCTGGCATCATAGAGCGGAAACACAGTTGGTGACAGCCAAGACTTAAAATGACTACTTTGTGTCTATTCTTTTTTTACTTGAATGTTCTTTTTAACTTGAATCTTATAGGACACATTGATTGTCTGGTCTGAAGCTGAGAACTATGACCTGGCCCTCAGTTTTCAGGAGAAAGCTGGTTGTGATGAGATCTGGGAGAAAATATGTCAGGTGATTTGAATATATATGTTAATATATATGTATATTTAGTCTCTAATGCTAAGAATTTATTTTTTTAGAATTTGGTCTGCCAGTCTTTAGTGTTGTTGTTTGGTTGTTGATGTACAACAGTGACTTCATGCTGGTTATATGTTTGTCTGAAGGTTCAGGGGAAGGATCCGTCAGTGGACATCACCCAGGAGCTCATTGATGAATCAGAGGAAGAGCGTTTTGAGGACATGTCCTCCCCAGGGCTGGAACTGCCTCCCTGCGAACTCTCCCGTCTGGAGGAGGTGGCAGAGCTGGTGGCCTCGTCACTGCCCTCGCCGCTACGGCGTGAGAAACTGGCTTTAGCACTGGAGAACGAGGGCTACATCCGCAAGCTGCTGGAGTTGTTCCGCGTGTGTGAGGACTTGGAGAACCGTGAAGGCCTGCACCATCTCTATGACATCATCAAAGGCATATTCCTGCTTAACCGCACAGCACTCTTCGAAGTGATGTTCTCTGAGGAGTGCATCATGGATGTGATTGGCTGCTTAGAGTTTGATCCAGCCTTGCCTCAGCCTCGGCGTCACCGTGAGTTTCTGACCACTACGGCCAGATTCAAAGAGGTCATCCCCATCACGGACCCTGAACTGCGTCAGAAGATTCATCAGACGTACCGGGTCCAGTACATCCAGGACATGGTGCTGCCTACCCCCTCTGTATTTGAGGAGAACATGCTTTCCACCTTGCACTCCTTCATCTTCTTTAACAAGGTGGAAATAGTTGGCATGCTTCAGGTGGGTATCACAGAGATGTGTAAAGTTATTTATAAGGATACATGAAGCTTATAAATATTTTTATTTAATGTGGTCACACATCAGTGCTATAAAGTTGGTAAGGGATTTATAATATTGTGTGGTGACGGTTAACCACAAATTGTGTTAAGAATTGAGTCAAAAGCAAAAACTGCACATGATGCACTTGAGATATCTTAAGTTCAGGCCGCTAATGAGCATTTTGATTATTATTTATATGACGGCTGTATTCAGTTTGTTTCTATAATTTGGTCCTGTTGTGGGGTACTTTAGACAGCAAGTGAAAAGTCAGTTTTTGGAGTTGATGTGTTAAGATGTTAAGTGGGTCAGAGCATTACTAAAACGGTTCCTGGTATGCAGTGGTTAGTACCTACTAAAAGTGACCTAAATAAGGACAGCCAGTGAACAGGTGAAAGACTTATAGATGTTCATGGGTAGGGAAGCTGCTGTAGTGCAAAATAAAAAAAAATAATGCTGTCTGTGACAGAAAGATGTTAGAACACAGTCAGGGTCTATTCAGAACTGGACCCCAGAACAGTGGAGGAATGTGGTCTGGTCTGTTTTCTTTTACGTTATGCGGATGGCCAGGTGCACTCACCTAGGCAATGGATGTTACCAGGATGTACTATGAGAACAAAGCAAACCAGCAGAGACAGTGTAATCCACTGGGCAATGTTCTGCTTGGGAAACCTTGGGCCCTGGCAATCATATGGACGTTACTTTTATATGTGCCACCAACCTAAACACGGAGACAAAGTACACCCCCTTATTGCAACTTTATTCCCTAATAGCAATGCTATTATACAGACGGATTACACACCCTGCTACAGTGAAGAAATTATTCAGGAATGTTTTGAAGTACCTGATATAAAGTTCAAGGTGTTCACTTGACTTCAAAATTTCCCACATCCTAGTCTGATTGTGGCAGACTAACCAGTCTGATGCATGGAGACCCCATCTCACAATTTAGAGAACTGCTGCTAACCTTGTGATACCACATAGCACAGCACACCTTCTGCAGTCTTGTGGAGCCGTCGCCTCGATGGGTCAAGGCTCTTTTGCCACCGGAAGGGGACAGTTTACAATCTTATGTGGCAATGAAGTGAATTTGATGATGCACAGCAGCTGAATCCATGGCAAATGCCTCATTACCCGAGAAAAGTCAGGTAATGGGGCATTTGCTATGGATTCATGTGAACCAGCTAATTGTAAGCAGTGTATGTTGAAACTAATGAGAGGTATGATATGCTACATTCAGTTATATTAAAACTTTAACTCTTTTTCACCCTGTGGTTTAAGTCTGGCATTTTGGCCGAACCTAGCAACAGCACCACCATCATGTCATAAAATGTCACACCCATTCTCAGTTAATTTGTTTAATATTTCTTTATAATTGCATAGTATTCTGGATTGATGTGCTATAGTCCTAAGAAAAAGATGTACAATCCTGTAACCATTAGGGATTGTTTAGTTGAATGTATGATAATGGTATATAAGCAAAACTGTGTATTGTTTACTCATCTTCTGGTTGGCAATTTTTATTTTTGATAAGAGTAAACATTACTATTCCAGTGCTGCTATAGCATTGGTGTGGTGGGGAAAAATAAATAACAAATTATGATAAAGTTAATAATAATGATGTATATGGCACATTTGTCATATTGTCACTGTTGGACAAATCCATATGTCTCCAAAATGGTAACATTACAGGAGGAAAAACATTCTTAATTTTAAATGGAAGTAATACTTTATTGTCAGGTAATTTTTATTGATTTGTTTATCATGAAACTCTGCCCAAGTGTAAAGGGCAGCTGGAAATTTCAAATTATGCCATGTTTTAAGAATGGCAGGATAAGGTTGTGTTCTGACAGAACAATTTGCATGTTTGCTTTACAAAAAAATCATAAGCAGAACAGCCTTTCAAGGAAAATCTTTCAGGAAGAAGAAGGGTCTTAAACAAACCAAGAAATAATAGACATTTACACATAAGCTGGAATGTCTTGTTACCGTTGGTCTGAGTGGCCACTATACTGCTAAATGCAAACGTTGTGGAAACGCTGGTACTTTTCTACTAGGTTGCCATAGAGATCTTGTAGTGTGTACAGTTTCTGATGGGAGGGGCTTTGTTTCCTTGGAAACACACGGTTCTTTCCGTCTTGCTGGTAGGAAGAGAACCTCTATTACCTTTTTAGGTAGTTATTAGGGTCTCCAGTTTTTGTGTATAAATGCGTATTTAAAGCACCACAGATCCCCAGTGGTGATTCCCAGGGTTGTTAGCTTGTCAGACAATTACTAATATTTTCATTGGCCGAATTAGGTATTGTAGGAGAAAAGAAACACAAAAATGTTTGCCACTGGTGACCATTGTGCTTACTATTGGCATTGCTGCTTTGATTCTGATAGGTGACTTGCAAGTTTTGAAATTCTCAGAGACAGAAACATTCTGTGGTACTTTGAGATACCTCCTTAAACATTGTTGCAGACAAAGTGCAGCCCTTCATGGCAAAGGGATTCCCTCTTTCAGGCCCCAGTCAAATTCACCTTATTTTAGTCTAATTTAGCATCTGTGTTGGACAAACCAGTCCAATCAGAGCCATTGAGGCACTGCATTTAAACTGGCACAACTATGAAATGAACTTAATGTTTTGGTGCCTGGCATACGCAATGTCATCGTAACTTTTGTCCATTGCACAGTAGCTAACCTGTAGCTAACCCCAAACGATTGTTCACATGGTCCAAACAGTTTCAAGCTGCGCTGTAGAACTGAGGTCCATCACTTTCAGCTCGCACTATCAATCATCTGAAAGAAAGGGCACTCTATGGTAGGAGGCCCATAAGGACCCCACTGCTGACACAAAGACATAAAACTCAGGCGAAAAAGTCCTGTAAACAGAAGAGATGAAAGTAGATATTTTTGGTATAGATCTTTTGGCACATGGTTCTGTTTACTCATATGACTCATATGTGCGTGGTATTAAAATTCAAAGAAAGTTAGTGAATAACCACTAACGAGACGGTTCAAGGCAAACTGCCGGGATGTTTTAAAGTGGCCATCAGATCACAATCCCACAGAACACATATTGAAAGGTCTGAAGCAGCAGTTTGGAGAAATCTAGGAGGACTAGAGTAGCTTGCAAAAGAAGAGTAGTCCACAATTCCAGTACAGAGGTGCAATAATCCTTGCCTTTACCATTTTGTCTGTACCTTGTCTCTCCTTTTGATATACTGAGCTTTGAGTGAACTTATAAAGTACTGTAATGTTATTAGTGAAATAAAGGAAAGGTACTTTTGGGAGTTCAAGCTGTTTTTGGAATGAATGGAAATTTGTTATTTGAGGGGGAATAACTGCAAAACTAACCAATAATACTGTCCATAACTGTATACAGTAATTTATTAAAGGTTTAGTAAATGCACACTTGTATGATATGTAACATGCTGTTCAGATCAGATGGGTACAAAGATAACTTATATGAAAATGAACTTAAATATTCAAATGAAGACGTTACATGAGGGCATAAAAGTAAATACAGAA
>JBBPDB010000153.1:14787009-14799493 GCA_037974465.1 Brachypetersius altus | reverse complement strand
GTTCGTGAAGACCGTGTTGCTTTACTGTTTACTGAACACTGCTTTTCTCCATGGAAAAGTGAGCAAGCTAATAAACAACTTTTTGGACACATCCCTGCTGCTGGAGTCAATAATTCAGATGATTTGAATGTTAATTATTTTATTTTGAGTTTATTTGAGCGTAACTTGCGTCTTAAACCGTTTTAAAAGGAGGCTTCTCCTGGTGTAAATATTAGCAAACTGCTAAGCTAGCACAACATAGCTTGTTCTTGGTAACTAATGCATTAGAGTTACCCAAATTATATATGCACATAGTTGACATGTTAGTAAAAATGACTAGTCAGTTGTTTTGGCTCTATGTTGATAATTGGAGGAATAGTTAACTAGCAAAGTTTACATTTCAAAACGGTACCGCGCTCGGTCCCTCTAGAGGGCGCTTCTGCACAAAAGGGTTAAATAAGATCTTTCTAAAAGTATCAAATATAGCATATTGTAGTGTATGTGTAATTGCCTTTCACCTCGATCTGGGCAACGTGACAGCAATTATTGTTATATATTTATCATGCACACTTTGCAATAGAATTTTCTGTGGAAATTGTTGATGTCTTACTTAAACACTAACGTTTCATTACAAACAGTATAATTAAGCCTGATTAATTTACTGCTGAATGTGGCAATGCTGTATCCTCATGTAGTGTTTTGCCATATCCCTCTACCTTAACTTCGAATAAATTTTTGTCTGTAGGAAGATGTCAAGTCTCTGACAGCTCATATAATAGAGAACTACTGGAAGGCCCTGGAGGATGTTGACTATGTGCAGACATTTAAGGGCCTCAAGCTCCGTTATGAGCAGCAGAGGGAAAGGCAGGACAACCCCAAACTTGACAGGTATGTTAGCTAAATTTGCAAGATTTTAAAGTGGTAGCTATATATAAATATTGTGCTATATGTAAATATTGTTTTATGGTACGGAAACCAGACATTGTCTGTGTTTATCATCAGCATGCGGTCAATTCTGCGGAACCACCGTTTCCGGCGGGATGCACGGACGTTGGAAGATGAAGAGGAGATGTGGTTTAACACAGATGAAGATGACATGGAAGATGGTGAGGCAGTGGTGCCCCCCTCAGACAAGATGAAGAATGATGAGGACCTAATGGATCCCATTAGCAAGTTCATGGAAAGAAAAAAATGTGAGACTATACACATTACAACTACATACGATTATTATGAAATGATTATGAGCTGCGTTTTACTGCTGAGTATAGGGGGAAAGTGGGGTGAACGTGATTTTATGACAATTCTGCTTAGTTAAAGTCTCATTATCTGTCACTTTGAATCACACGCCAGCTGTCTTCTTTCTTTCTTTCTTTCTTTCTTTCACATTCATTGTCTTTTCTCAGTGAAAGAGTCAGAAGAGAAGGAGGTTTTGTCGGGGAAGTCTAGCCTGTCTGGACGACAGAGTCCGAGTTTTAAGCTGTCCTTCTCTAGTTCGCCCAAGCCCAGTCTGTCCTCACCCCCCACAGCTTCTCTGCACCCTGGCTCACCAGGCTCTCCCGGATCCCCCGGCTCAGGGACCAGGAACTCACCACCCGCGGCAGCTGTCACCACTAAGGTGAGTTACTGTTCTGCTGGATGACTTGTCACACTCTTCGGAAACAAAATTGGCTGCGATTTTGATTATATTTGTGCATATTGGGATCAGTGAGAGTGGTATGAGATTGGTCTGCATTATTTTGACCAGAATTCTTTTGGATGGCATAAATACCTTCATTCATCAAAACACTCTCAGAAACAAAACTTGAAACTGTGTGTAATCCACAGCAGACAGTAAAAATCACAGTGACATAGAGGTCAAATTAATGGTGAACAAACACTTGTGCATTGTTAATGTACACATAACTATACACAAATGTGAAATTCTTGACATGCTGTTGGGTACTGTGCAGAGTAGTGTGTCAGGTAGACTAGGTTAGAGGATGTTCTGCAGGGCTGTGGACATCCAGGAGAACAATAGTCTCCCAGAGATGTGAAATTGTCTGCAGTCTCTACCCATAGCCTTTCCCTCCATCACCCTACTGTAGCTGATAGTACTTGCAAGCTGGCAGTAGATATGGTTGGCTAAAGTAACTTGTAGACCATAAAGCAATAGTGATTTCCACTTGCCTAGATAACAGTGATGACGTCAAAACACAAGTCTATTAAAATCTTAACAGCTAAAAGTTTATGTTTATCATTATATTCAGCTGGTTTGCTGAATAGGTGACGGAGGTCATTTTCAGCTGTGAGTGAAAACTTTAGCAGGCGGACACAAATCTCGTTCAGTATAGATTGATTGGTAAGCTATATGAATCCGAGAAAGTGGTTAGCTAGCCTGTTATCTCTGTTTTCTCCACTTTATTCTCAGGCCCTCTGCTACACAGAACAAATGGGTGAGTGAGTTAGAAAAAGCCAAACAAATGAACTTGCATTTTATGTCTTAATATCTCTTTTCTTCAACAAAAAAAAAAAAAAGGGAAGGCTTGCTGTCTGGAAAGAGTTAGAGACCAAGTTTGGAACCTTTAGCCGTGTATGATGGTGATTTTTTTTTTTTTTTTATAGAATAGTACTGTCATGTTAATTAGTAGATTCATGTAATGTTTAACATGTTGCTGTAGTCAGTTTGTTTCCTGTTCAGTTTTAGATTTTTTTTTCAGCACTACAATTACAGTCACAATCACTATCCTTTTTCTCACATTCACATTTAAAATAAAATAAACCTTCGTCATTTTCCCGTTGTATGATTAGCACCGGTCAATTCGCGTCTAAAAGGAATCCCAGGGTGTTCCTGAATTGTGCTGGAGTATAAAGGGTTAAACAAAAATGATTTTTCAGTTAATGGCCCAAAATATTTGTAGGGTACTTGATTGTTAGTAGCTGAGAAAGCTGTAGAGGAGACTTATGTTGATGGTTTTGTTGACTTTGTTTCTTTGTCTCAGAGTGGGTTGGTAGGGCTGGTGGATTATCCAGATGATGATGAGGATGATGAAGAAGATGAAGATTCGGACAGTAAAGAGGGGAGTCCTCCACTGTCCAAGAAATCGAAGCTGAGCTCTTAAAACACTCCCTGCCCAATCGCCATGGTAAAGCTCAGAAAGGAGCCTTATCCACAGACTTATTTCAGCGCTCAGCCTAGAACTCAAAACTGAAACAATATGAATGAAAAAAATGAATGAATGGATAAAAGAAGAATGCCGCCCCCTAACCCCACCTGTAGGAGTCCAAGGGGTGCCACACAAGGAACGGAGAAAGGGAGAGCAAGAGAGAGGGAAGAATCGGTCTTGGAACGAAAAAGGTCAATGTCTCCATGTGGAGAGTTCAAGTGCCAATCGGAGACAGAAGCAAAAAGACTTGAAGAGGAAAGAGAGCGAAGACAAGGAGATAAAACTGTGGTTTTGGACAAATTATTAAAAGGATTTAATAAAAAAATAATAATTTCAACAAAGCTAAAAGTACTGGGGGGTAAAAGACCTCACATACATACTCACACAAAAACTCTCTCTCTCTCACACACACACACACACACACACACACACACACACACTCACTCACATACATGCACACTTACTGAGACTGGTGCCCGCACGGAGCGTCCCAGGCTCGGACCAGGACACACTGCCCCCCTCTCAGGGAAGGACGTCACATGACCCAAACGGGCCAGCCAATCCTGAACCACCACTCACCTTCGCTGACTCCATTTCCATTTCTTTCTCTCCTTCCTCTACCCCTTTTTCTGCCCCCCCCCTCCCACTTTTTTTCTTTGTTCGTTCTTTCTTTTTTCTCTTTGTTTGTTTGTTTCTGGAGCCTGACGGGAGACAAGGGGGCAGAGCAGTCTGGGTTGTTATTGTTGATGATGTCATCGTTGTCCTCATGGCTCAGCAGAAGTTCTTCCTTTTTCAAAGCCAGCGGTTTCATCTTTTTGTTTTTTTTTTTTTTTTTTCCTCGTTCTGTTCTTCTCTTCCTCTCCCTTTTTTAAATGACAAAAAGAGACCTGCCTTTAAATGTTCAGGACGTTTTCAGTCGCACTTGAACAGGTTTTTAAAACCTCATTAGGGGGAAGAGTTAGTTTTACCCTTTTTTTGCCCTTTGAAACTGCAGATTTTTTGGAAAATTTGTAAGCCCGTCTTGATTAAAGATTGAGTGGAACTCTAGATGTGATTGAATTTTTTCCCCTTTTTGTCATATCTTCATTTTTCTTTTACATGAGTGTACTCTTAGTTGGTGGGAATATTTGGGACCATTAAAAAGATCTTTGCTGTAATATATCTTGTGTTTGTACTGGCTCAGTGAATGCTGACTATTTTACTGGTATTCTGATAATTTATTTTCTTAATGAATATTGCCGGCTCATTTGCTAACATTTGAAGAAATACTCGGCCCCAAACTTACTTCTAGGAGAGCACTACTGAATTAGTCCAGATCAGACAGGTTTTTGCTCCAAACATACAGTTTTTTCATTTTGAACATGTAGCAAAATGTGCTCCCTCTGTGTCTGAATGCTACTGCGGCGGCATTTTTGCTCCCATCCTAAAATGTAGCATAATTATGCAGTGGCTCATTATGTCTCTAAGATTGAATGTTGTATTTCGTTCTATCCATTTTAATGAATAATGATTTATCACTGATTTAAATGGCTAGTCTGCACAGTCCCCAGTAATCAGCATTTATTAGCATTTCTTAAGTATGCATTTTCTGCATAAACGTATGAGAAATGTGGAAAAGATCAATCCGACACATTTCACAGATTGCACTTCCTGCGACCACAGCTTGATGGCGCTAACATTCCATTACTTGCATTCCTTTCTACCACAGCCTACTGTCCTTGGAGTGTAACCAGAAGGAAAAGCTCCAAGTAAGACCCTTACGAAGCTTTTAACTTTGGAAATTTGTGATGCTAAGTGCTCATCTTCCACTACAACACAGTCTTTAGATCTGCCTTAAATACTTCGAAGTTTGCATGGGACAAGAGGTCAAGCAGAGACCCAGTCTTAACTGGTTCATGAAATAAGGGCTTCCCAACATAGTGCACTGTATGGCCAGGCAAAGACTCGGCATATAACTAAACCAATCTCACTTTTTCCTGTCCTTTTGAAAATAAACTGCCAAGTAGATTTAACTGGTCCTCTCAAACCTTTGTAGTACTTCAGATGTCTACCTGCTCAAAACTGCATTACATCCAAATACCTTTTTATGGCCTGGAGACACTATGGCTGGGCTGTACTTCTGGACAGAGCCAGGTGGTCAAGCCTGTTTACCCCGTTTGGTGAGCATTTTGGCCGTGACAAATCGCCCCATGTCAACCCGGCATTTTGGCCTTGTCACTATTAGACGCCGGTCAAATCCAAGGGCTCCATACTGAGAAAGAATGACGCGGCTGGCTATTGCTCAAAGGGAAGGCAGCTGTCCCGAATGACCCCTCAGGCAGGGGGAGTCTCCTCACGCTTCGTGTGTGGTTGTCTGTTTTGAAATGTCAGCCTGTTCGTTTTCATTAAGAACTTGAGGCTGTTCTCCAGTTGGCACTGTGGTGTCTTCAGAAACATATATGTTTATTTTGGCTTCCACAATGTCAGTTGCCATGTTAAATTTGTTTACATCATGTTTAGCCCTAAAACCTATGGACATAGATGAGGACTATGAAGAATACCAGTTTTGTTAATTCCATACGTGCTGATTTTGTTGATGAGCTTTTGAGATGAAAATCACCCACCTGCGCCAATATAAGGCCTTTCAGCACCAGAATTGTTGACCCTGCTTTACACTATATGGTCAAAAGCATTGGGATGTCTGGCCATTATACTAACAGGGACTTTATTGACATTGCATTCAAATACACAGAGCTTAATATGTAGTTGGTCTCCCCCTATGAAACTAAAACAGCTTCCACTCTTATTGGGAGGCTTTCATAAGATTTTGCATTGTTTCTGTGAGGAAATTGTTCCCAATTTTTCAGAGTATTTATGAGGTCGGGTACTGATGTTAGATGAAAAGGCCTGGTTTACAATGTTGGAAACTGTTGTCCGAAATGGCTTAACATTAACATAGCCCTTCACTGGAAGTACGGGGCCTAACTGAGCTCAATAATTTAGAGACGTGTCCCAATACTTTTGTCCATATAGTGTACGTAGACTGTTCCGACCAGGTAATTTGGGCTTGTGCATGCATTTCTTACCCACACCAGTAGATGGTGGAGTTGCTCAGTCCTCTTGAGAAGAAAAGCCTTTGTGTGATGGATCGTGGGCAACACCAGTGGCAGCAGTCTGCTCCCGCACAGGAAATCCAGCACGTCGCGCGCCGGGGTTGTCCAAACAGCCGCACAATGCGCACTTTCATTTGCGCCGCCGGGCCTCTGTCGCCCGCACGAACAATCGCTTGTGTTCCCGCACAAAGTGGCTTCTGTGCCGGCCGCCACCTCCAGCCGACCTGGGCCCACGGTCAGCACGCCGTGTCCGCCCCGTGTGATTAATCACTGCGTAAAAGTCCAGCATATCCGTCTCGGTCGGCAGGAGAGGGAGCCGAGGGCGCCTCACTGCAGACACATCCGTTTATGAGCTGGCGACACACTTCTGTGCACCGAGGCGAAGTCATATTTTGTGCTGTATTTTACATTAGAAGCACGCGTTTCACAAAAAGGTAAATCGATACAGATTATGAAAAACTAATGCATTTTGCAGTTTATTTAAATATATATATTTTTTTATGAAATAAAGTTGATGCATTAGCGAAGGCTCCGTATTGAGACCTCCAGGGCTCTGGTCCTACTGGAATGGACACACTCGCCATGGCCCGGAAAGCTTGAGTGTTTCAGCATCTGGTTGAGATTAAGGCTTTACAGTATCCAAATGATGCCCGTGTTCGGGATTTCTTTCATGTTCCTGTTTAAGTTTGGCTGAGCCCCCAATAGACCCCGAACTAAGAAGCTTTAGGGGCCAATGATCAGGAACTGATGAGACCACATGCTGTATTGTCAGTACAAATGTCAGTTTTGAGGGAATATTTCACTGTTGTCCAAACTAATTTGGGTAGCTTTGTTGTGAAAATGAGTTTTTTCTAGTTAATGTGCAAATTATTGCCCTCCCTAGGATTTCACAGGGTGTAGAACCGCGTCCTTCAGAGGCATAATCGCCTCCTGCTGCATGAAAACAGGGCAATCAACATCAGATTATCACTGTATGAAACTGTATCATGCAGTCATTATTCATAATAGTATTAGCCAGTATTCTAGCTCTGATGGTTTTAGTCACCTGTGTTTTCTGGCCTTCTCTCGAAACTGGTGACAAAGGAATGCATCACTGCTAACAAAATGTGAATGAAAATTCTAGGATAGTTGTAATATTAAATGCATTAAATATAAAAGCTTTTCACTTCTGGATACCAGGTCATTTAGAGATCATGTTGCACCATATATTCCTGAATTGCAGTTTCATCACCAACATTTTTAAATCCCCAAAACACATACAGTAGCCTTTCGCGGGGGTTACGTTTCAAGAGCACCCACGTATAGTGAAAAAAAACATATTGTTGTGATGTGGTTAAAAATGCCTAAAATGCCTATTTTTATAGTGTAAACCCTAAATATGCCCCAAATATGCTCCCAAAACACTTTAATTTCATTTTAAACTCATTACCCTTAAAAAAAGGTAAAGGTAAACAGTTTACACTGAACTCCCGCAGTGCAAGAATGTAAATATCAATATTCCCCCTGTATAGACTGTACTGTAATTAATGCACACGCGTTTTCTTTGGTATAAGCAGGAAAATACAATAATAAATTCTTTTAATTTACAGTTATAAAAATACAGAACACTCCAGATGGACTGCAGCTTCACAGGGCAGTAACCAATCAGCAGCAAAGAGAATTAAATAACGTTCTCGGATTGGCTACCCACCCCCTCTGAGCACAGCTGACTGTGATGTGCGGACCTCGTGAGCCACACCCCTTTGTCCTCGTGCTGGTTGTTTATGGTTGGGGCAGCTCTGAGCAGCGGAGCTTCATTCTGTTCAGAGGTCTGATTGCTTTGGAAAATCCGGGATTGAAAACCGCAACTACTGCGTGAGCTAGCCTTGTTGCCTTGTAATGGAAATTAATGTAAATATATTTTTTTCACATTTCCACGTTTTTGACCATTTCTGCTGGTCCATTCACTGTGAATTTTGCATATAATACACAAGCTGGTATTTTCACATGGGAATTATTACTGTGCTCAGTTTATATCAGTTAGCTTTTGGTGATCTTCTATCTAGTGTAAACCCTAAATATAACCCCCAAATATGCTCCCAGAACATTTTAATTTAATTTAAAACTCAGTTTAATGCATTACACTTAAAGAAAATGTAAAGGTAAACCCGTATTCGCCTCTTTTAATTGAAATTCCCTGTCGATATATGCAACTTGGAAGGTCACTGGACACAAGTATTGGGACACCGCGGTGAGGTGAACAGTTTTTGGGGAATAACCCCTGATCTATATGGGCTAAAAATACAAATGAGGGCTTGTTGGAAAGGTCTCCTGGAGTGCGCCACAGAGAAATCGTGCTTGGAGTGGAATTTGAAAAAAGTGCTTCCAGGTTGGTTACAGCCTGCCCTGAGAGAAAAAATATGTTTATTGCCACAATAAGGCAAAAAAGCAGGATATTTGCAGTTTCTGCGTTATTGTTATTGGGGATTTCCACGTAAAACTATAAGTTGAGTTCACAAAAAAATCTGTGTGAATGAATCCGTGACTCCTGATCCACGTAAAACTGGGGGATTTACTTTGTCCCATGCAGAAAATTATAAATACATGCTCAAATTACATGTTCTGGCATTTGTCTTGATTATATAAAGTATGATGCAGCACGCTCTTTTTCCAGAATTGGGTTTGTCAATAAGATGGACTGAGGTGTTCATGAAAACTTAATCTGAACATTGTATTTCACCATATAAAGCAAAGGTAGGCTTGTAAAATTGATCCTGCTGAAGGAAGAAGAGAGGCCTCAGTATGTGTGGTCTAAAATCCTTGGGGAGTTAAGATTACGCACACTGCCATGTTCTGTTTATTCCAGCCACATTTACAGTAAAGGCATGGATGTGAACAGGCCTCTTGTTTTTGTACAGGATGAGATTTACTGTGGACTGCAAGCCAGAGCTGCTAGGAGCAGGACCATCGAGCATATTAAATTTGCTCCAGTGTAGAGTTACATGAATGAAGATGTGGATATATCTGCACCGATCAATAAACACACAGACGGAAGGAGGAGGGATGGTTTTGCCTTGTGTATTACACACACACACTCATCCCATGTTGGACCCTACCATGTGTTAAATATAACCTGTGCTGCTGAACCCGGTGCTGTTCTTGGCAGCGGCTGCATGGTGTTAATGTTAAAGCATCACTGTTAAAGTTTACAGACTCAACCCTTAAAGCACATAAAGGCAACAGCTGTAGTGTCAGAGACACAAGAGCCATGCGACTCTCTCGCTCTTCTCTCTTGCACTTCAGTGTCTCACTCTCCACACCCACCCCCTCTTTCTTCCCCCCCCTCTCTCTCCCTCTCTCTCTCTCTTTCTTTTTCCCCGCTTCCACTTCATTCACAATTCTTTGTCTCACGCTCTTTTCCATAACTCACTCTCCTGCTGTTTTGTTTGTCTCACTCTCTCTTTCCCTGACTCTGTCCCTATCCTTTCTTTCTTTCTTTCTCTCCTGGTTGCTGTCTCTCTTTTCCCTTTCTTTTTTTCTCCTCTGTCTCTCAGTCACGCCCTCTCTCTTTATAATTCTTTCTTTCTGTCCTTTCTGTCCCTCTCCCTCTCTCTGTTCTTCTCCCTCTTTCTTCCTCTCTCTCTCTCCCTC
Source organism: Brachypetersius altus (assembly GCA_037974465.1). Classification (NCBI taxonomy): domain Eukaryota; kingdom Metazoa; phylum Chordata; class Actinopteri; order Characiformes; family Alestidae; genus Brachypetersius; species Brachypetersius altus. The sequence continues at coordinate 14,789,649 of JBBPDB010000153.1, read as the reverse complement.
TCGCTCGCTCTCTCTTCCTTTCTCTCTATTGCACTCATTCCGTCTGTCTCTCTCCCTCTCTTTTCATCTCTCACTCCTCGCTCTCTCTCCCTCTAATTTTCTTTCTGTCTCTCTCTTTCCCTTTCTCTCCCTCTCTTGTTTTCTTTCTCTCACTCTCTCCCTCTCCTTCCTCTCTAATAGTCTCTCTCTCTCTTGCCCTCTGTTAATCAGAAGCCGGGGGTCTCAAAAAGCCTGGGCAAAAGATGAGAGAAACTTGTCAAACACCTCTGCTGCCTCTTCGTGTCTGTCTCTGTTTTCTGGTCACACAGGCTGCTGTGCACACACTCACTCTGTCTGGGTCGTGCGTGGGTTTCACTGTTTAAGAGTCGGCTTGAGATAAACACACTGCCAGATGTCAGTATGGCAGCGTGAAGGAAGTCAAAATATCTTTGGCCGCTGGTGGGTGGCTGATAATCTTCAGTTTAGTTTCCCCCCTTTACACCCTTGGAAAATGTTTGATATTGCTGGTCTCAGTATTACAGTAGGCCGATTGTGCATCAGCACCATGATTTGATTATGAGAGAAACCCCGCTGGTGTGTCACCAGACACTGGACGTAAAGTGTATAGGAGTATTTTAGAAAACTGATATAAAAACATTCACTTTTTTTGCTGAACCCCATTCAAAGCAGATCTGAGCAAATATTCTGCAGTGACACATAAGATAAAAGTAATCCAATTTAAATAATATCTGGAGTCAAAACCTTTAGAGGCCAGGAGGTTGCTGGGCTGCTGTTGGCAGACCTCAGGGCAGACATTGACCACACATTCCTAAGGCCAGGTCTGGCCCAAAACCTGGTTGGCAAATAACCTTATGTAGAAAAAAATTCTTTATATTTTTATTTCTCAATTAAATGAGCCACTATTTCTTAAGTCAAAACCCTAGACTTTAGCATTTTGCAAAGAATTAAATATTTCATGATTCCATCCCAATAACAATTAGAGCATTAGAAAAAACTCCCTCTAACCTGCAAATTATGGATTTGGGGGTCACTGACCAACAGAAGCCTCTTTGGCGACGGATGTTACTGTCCAAGCAGTTCAAAGACTAGTCACAGAATTGCAGCATCCTTTGACCTTGCAGAGCAGTGCTTTCATCCTGTGCGCCACAGTGTAACAACTAGCGACTGTCTCATATTTTCTTTCTTGTTTTTGCAATTTTATGGGGTGCTGATTCTAAATGTTTGGAACTCCTGAATGATTGATTTTGAAGTGCATTTGAAGTATCATTATATCAAAGCTCTAAAACTTAACACCCTACACCCTAGACATGCAGACAGTGAGAGAGAGAAAAAGAGAGGAAGAGAGAAAAGCTGACAGTGATGCTGTCAATGACGATGAAGGCTTCAGTCCTGCTGAAAATGTGGGTGTTAATTTGATATTAGTGATTTAACTGAGTGTATGTATGCAAATTACTGGAGGAATGACGGAAGTCGGTGACTCATTTACCTTCAGTTTGTCTGACATTCTAACTGTTCCTTCAGTGAAATCATGTTTTTCAGCAGGCAAAGGAAATACGAAATTATTGCTGGTTTTAAATTTGACATTACAACCACAAAGTAACAACTTTGGATCATTTTGTACTTTTACCAGCATTTGGACTGAATTAACTCATGGATTAACTAAACAATGTTTTGCAGTTTACTTGACTATGATTGAACAGTAGGGAAATGTTCAGTATTTCATGTCATGAAACGAGAGCTGTTCAGGAATAACTGATTACTGTCTTACTGTGAGTAATGTATTGCTAGGAAATATTAGAATGGAGATATAAACTGGTTCTGTGTAGAGTATATACTGGTTGCATCTGCAGTATACACTAGTATACACAGTAAATGATACTGTTCGCTGTACAGTATATCCTGGTTCAGAATGCAGTCATCAGTACTGGATCAATATACAGTGTACACTGGTTCAGTATACAGTAAACAGTTCTGATTCGATATACCATATACGCCGGTTTAGTATACAGTGTAAACTGGCTTAGTATGCAGTAAATAAAATGGGTTAAGTATACATTATACACTGGCTGGATACACAACAAATTGTACTGGTTCAGTATACAGTATAGACGGGTTGAATACACAATACATTGTACTGGTTTACTATTCAGTATATCCTGGCTCAGTATAATTTTTATCATTTTTATTTCTAAAAAAAAAAACCTTTTCTTTGACTTCTCTATGGCCTACGTTGTTCTTCTCTATGCCGTGTGTGCTGTTGGGTTAGGCGTTGGCTAATTATTATTTGACAGTTGTTCTATAGATGCTCTGACTGCAGTATCTTGGTTAAATAGTTGACATGGATTTAAGCTATTTTTCAGGTAAGAAACAGTTCTTCTTAAGCACTGATGTACGTCGCTCTGGATAAGAGCGTCAGCTAAATGCCGAAAATGTATACAGTATACACTGGTTGAATACACAGTAAATAGTACTGATTAATTATGCAAATAACAGCACACTGTATGCTTATTAATAGTGAAAGTGACAATTTTTCATACGTGAACACACCACTGCGAACAGGAAACACGAAATTCTTCCTCTGCATTTAACCCATTCACCAAGTGAAGCAGGGGGCAGCAGGAACACGGCGCCCGGGGAGCA
>JBBPDB010000153.1:14757726-14770213 GCA_037974465.1 Brachypetersius altus | reverse complement strand
CTAGCGGTCTTGGGAATTGAACCCGGACTTTCTGGTCGCAGGGCGAATGCCCTAACCACTAGGCTACCAGCTGCCCCTGTCTGGACTACATTTGGTCACAAGCAAAACAAGCCAACTAGCAACGTTCATTTGCTGATAATGCTCATCAAAATATATTAGGAATACTGTTCATGTTGTCAGAGACATTAGTATCGCTTCAGTGAAACCAATTTAAATCAGATCTTCTAAAGCTAAAGTATAGAAAATGGTTCCCTTTTAAGAGAAAACATGAATTTTATTCATTTGTAATGTGTTTGTCTCTACATGCTTAAATGAAGATTTTTGAGGGGCTATTTATTGAAATTGTTCAAGTTACATCCCCGGCTTGGTCTCCATCAGACTGCGTTGAAGAGTGCTTTGCCACCTCCTCTTTTGAGCCTTTGAGCCTTCATGAAGCTTTGGATTGGTTTAGACATTTCATACTCTGTTTATTCCCAGTGGGATTGTTTGGGTTTTGTCATTGATGCTGAGTGCATCTCTTGCTGTTTAGATAAGATGCTATCCATTATAGATCTTTCCGGCAGGCTTGTGGCTGCATTATTTAGGGTAAAGTGTAGTAGAAGAGATTCAGTGCCTTTATCAGGAGATGCTGGTGCTCACAGAATGCCTGTCAGACAGACAATCACATTACAAGATTGGAAATAACTGTGGTTTGATTGCACTTTAGTTATATTACTGATTTTTAACACACATACACGTCATACAGGTCTGGTTGAGATTACTTAAAAGTGATCTGAAGCAAATGTGTGAAGTACACTTGAAAACTATGAAACACTATGAAAAACATATCTTAGCTTGGCCATATTTCCAGAAAGAGGAAAACTGTAAAATTTGAGGGTTCTTTGGCCAAACTATTCCTTTATTCAGAGGAAGTACTTCAGAGCAATGTGGTCAGTTTACAGTGATGCCGATGGTGTTGCATTCCTTTGAAAGACCCGGCAGGTTGAAGCAGGCCTGTGCAAAAGAACAATGAGCGCAGGGAGGCCTTTGATTGGCCGACAGCTCCCGGCGCTAATTAGGATCACTTTAACAAAACCCACGCTCCTCCTCCTGTTTTACATACGTGATCTTTATTCAGATTGGCCTTCTCATATGCAGATGAGAGCCTGCACTGTTGTGTGGAAAAGGGGAAGGCAAATTCCACAAGCGTGTGTGTATGTGTGTATGTGTGTTGCAGCAGATGAGGCCTCACTTGTGACTGCACAAAGACAAAACGCATTAACTGGGCGAGGGGGAGGAAGCTGCCAATTAAAATCTATGGCCGTGTCGCTGTGTGTGAAATGATTGGCTAATTGAGGGCTCGAACAGCATGTTCTCTTAAGCTCTAGGCCGCAAATCTCAGCTGCTCTAATTCCAGTCCCAGCCTTTAGCCCCAAGCTAGCCACTTTTAAGGTATTGTTTTTTTTGTTTGCTTTAGAGATTAGAAATGTAGTTGACTGCACCCCCACTCTCTTTCCTTCCCTCCTTCTCCCTTTCTCATACCCCCCCCCCCCCCCTCTCTCTCTCTCTCCCTCTCATACACACACAGCAGTGCAGCTCATTAACTATTCTGAGCAGGTGATGTCACCCCAGTGGTGCAATCAGTGATGAAGTCAATGCTAATGGGTTTTACAGTATTGAGCACAGTGATGGAGAAAGCATATATTGAAGACAATATTATTGTCAGAATATTGCAACATTCACATAAAATATAATACATTTTATTTTGTTGTAAATTGAATTTGTATCAAATGGCCAAGTCCATTTGACAGATGATAATAGTAAGAAATGTCTCTCATTCTCCCTTTCTCTCTCTCTCTCTCTGTCTCTGTCACACCTTTCCGCCTTTCTTTCTCCTCTCTCTGTCTCTCTCTCACTCACTCACTCGCTCCCACTTTTATTATCTCTTCTCTCTTTCAGTGTCTTTCTCTTCTCTCTTTCTCTCTGTCTGTCTGTCTCTCTGTCTGTCTCTCTCTCTGTCTGCCTGTATGTCTGTCTGTCTGTCTCTCTGTCTCTCTTTCTCTCTCTCCCTCTCTCTCTATCTCCTTCTGTATCTATCTCTGTCTCTGTCTCTCTGTCTCTCTGTCTCTCTCTCTCTCTCTCTCTCTCTCTTTCTCTCTCCATCTCTTGCTTTATGTCTCCTCCTTCCTCCCTCTGCAGACAGAACGCACTCGTTCACCCCAGCTATAAATAATATATACACACACATGCACGCATACACACGCACACCTAGCCTAATGCATAATGCACACCATCATCCCAGCTCCTCTGCTGTAAGTGTATGTATGTGACAGGATATAACCGATCAAAGCACACATACTCAGGGGGATAATGTGTTTGAATTACAACGGGATAGTGCTTGATGTCACCGTTTGAGCAGGTAATGTTTTCAGAGGTACATCACAGGCCATGTGACAAATGATGGATGAAGAGATGAAGGAACGATAAAAGATAAACGAAAGGTCCTTCTCTTTTAATACAGTGCAAGCTCTGTTTGCATTATTTTATTTTTGAGCTCATGTTCTATATTCAGTCATCTATATATATATATATATTTGTCATTTGTCTGTCATTTCGTCATCAAGAAACAACTCCTTTTAACAAAACTCCTAGTGCCACAATTATTGGCACCCCTAACAATTTCTATATAATAAATGTAACTGAAAAATGCTTGTAATTTATACTTTTTTTTTTTTTATTGAAAAGTGTTTATGAACTTTTAATTAGTAATTTATGTCTTCCTGTGTTTTTGTGGAACAAATATGACACAGAGGTCCAATTCTCTTAGCTGCGCTTCAAAATGGAAAGACATGAGAACATGCCATTCAAGTACAGCAGATGTGTGTTGACCTTCATAAGTTGGGAACGGCTACAAGAAAATAACTACTTGCCTAAACTTGCCCATATCCACAGTCAGAGCAATAATTAAAAAATATAAAACAACTGGAACTGTGACAAACAAGGATGGATGGGGACCCAAGTTTATCTTTTATCCATGCACAGTAAGAAGGATGGTAAAGAAGATACCTTTCTCTTTCTCCTCTCTCTATCTCTATCTCACTCACTTTCTTTCTCCCACTTTTAATTTAAGCTACATGTCAACAGGCATGTCAGAAAAAAGCCTTTTCCAGGTGGGTCTGGTGTAAAACAAAGGATGAATATGCACCTCGTGCCCACTGTTAAGTATGGTGGAGGATCTGTGTTGATGTAGGCCTGTTTTTCTTCCATTGGCCATGGGAACCATTTATAAAGCAGTGTTTTGCAAAAGCCAGTCCTCGTTTCTTCAAAATCTACTTCCAAAGAGCCAGACTTTCTCGTATTATTTTAATGTTAAGTCCTGAACCAGTGAAGAAACAGATGCAGGTTATTAAACTGGTGATGCTGAATGCTGAGTATGCACCTTGTATCTTTAGGCACCTTGTGTGTGTGTGTATATATATTGCATATGCACCAAACATTGTGGCCTGTCTACTTTTGTGATAAGTCAAGATCAAGTCATTTGTACTTTTCACCAAACTATTCCTTTAAAGCCCTGATTTGTTGTTCTGTAAGCAGAGAGCAGAGAACGTGGTGGGAAAAGAAAAAAGTGCCCAGCGTTGGTGGGGGAAACAAGAAGAAAAAGAAAGAATGCAAACTTTGCCTTTAAAAAAGCTGGCCCTCTCACTCGTGTAAAGGAACTCCTTTCAGTTCTGCATTCGCTGCATTGAGACCTGATGGCTTTTGACAACAGCCCCCCCTGCTTCTCCCGCTACTCCTATCCAGATGCCTGTACCAGCCCCCCCATGGGTCTTAGGAGCTGCATGGGCCCCCTGGGAACCCCCCACTCGCCACCGGGTGTGCAGGCATCTGGATGAGCTGTACCCACCTATAGTGCCCCCTGGGCCCCTACACTGGGCTACTGAGGCTCATTAGGGGGAGAAAAGGAGCAAAATGAGAGATGACAACAGTAAACCCAAGCACAGCTACAATTCAGTAGCAACAATAAGAGTGAGCAAGAGGAGCTGTCCAAACACGTTATGGCCAAGCTAGCAGTCCATTCTTTCTGTGAGTTTGCCAATTCTTTGCTTTTTCACTGCTGTCTCTCTGAAGATTTTATGGAAGGCCTCACTTCAGTTATTTAAGAGAGGGACTGTTGTCTTTTCTTTTCTCTTCTCTTCTCTTCTCTTCTCTTCTCTTCTCTTCTCTTCTCTTATTTTCTCTTGTCTTATTTTCTCTTATTTTCTCTTCTCTTCTTCTCTGTTCTCTCTTATCTTGAACATGTGTGTGTATGTGTGAATGCTTGATGTTCATTGGGTGGTCCTGAGAGCACAGCAGCTTTCATTCAAATCAGCCCGCCACATTTTGACTCAAATCAGCTCTGTCATGTGATTGGATGGTGAAATTACCCTTGCTTGGCTTGTCCCACTCATCACGGCCTGAAGCACAAATTATGGCTAGCAGAGTCCATCTGCCTCCCAACCGGAGCCATTGCCCCCCTCCAGCAACCCTCTATTGTTCCCTCCCCCTCCTCCTGAGGCTCTACTACCCCTCCTGACATGCTTGAACTGCCCCGCTGCTCTGGCCACCCGTCACTGCCCATTCAGTTTAGAACTGAAACATTTCCACGCAAACAAAGGCTTCAAGCACAGCCAGGACAATGGAGAGCGGTTCTGTCTTTCTTTCTCCTTCCTCATGTCAGTCTTTCCCTTTTTTCTGCATATTGCATTTTTTCTATTGGCATCACTGGATAATTGTGCTGCTACCGTAGTTGTGGCCATAAACGAGGTTAATCTGAATGAATCATACAGAACTTTAATGAGGTCTGAAATTTTGGCCTAAAAATTAGTTCAGGGTGTTAACTTGGCCTCCAGATTCCCAAGAGCTCAACTCTATTGAGAGTCTGGGGAAAGTGCTGGAAAAACTAGTCCGATCCATGGAGATCTATTATTACAACTTACAAGACAGATACATCAAGCCTTCAGACGTCTGTGGAGTCAATGCTTCAACGAGTCAGAGCTATTATGGTGGCATGACATACATCAAGAGGAAATTATATACACATTAATGCATTGATTTGAACAAAAATGTTGTTTTCCTACTGGTCTTTTGCGAACAACATGAGTGACACCAGCATGTCAGATTAAAAATAAAAAGAAATGGCCAATATATCACATTTTTCTACTTCACTATTTGGTTATATGCTCTGTCATGTACATAATTACATGTTAAATTCGTATTTTTAATAACAAAATGGGCCCTTTAAGGTAATCAGATTGGGATCAGAAATAACATAAAGCAGGGATAACTGTGGAAATCTGTTATGAGTCTGTTATGAACTAATGAATTTAAAACGTCAATCCATCAAACAGCAAAAGGACACACCCCAAGATCCTGACAGCAGTAGTTGGGCCAAGTCGGATTCAGACAAGAATTTCAAGCTCTGATTGGACATCCCACACCTGGCTGAGGTGCGGGTGCCTGGATGCGTGGGAATTGCATGAGAATGCCACAGGAATGCCAAAGGAATCTCATTCTTTTAGCTGCTAAGTGACTTAAGCGACCTCACCATGATGCGTTCCTCAATCCAGTCTCTCTTATGACTAACGATCTTCACCTCTTTGATATCAGATACATTAAAAGCTCGGTAGCGACCGACATCCATTGTCTTTTGTTTTCAGAGCTTAACCATGTGTGCGTGCACGTGTGTATGTGTGCGTGTGTGTGTGTGTGTATGTGTGCGTGTGTGTGTGTGTGTGTGTGTGTGTTTTAACATGCCAGTGCATTCATCTCTTGTGAACTCAATGAACCATCTTTCAAGGTCACACTGGAACGTCTGAGTGTGTTTTTGAGAGAGTGTGTGTGTGTGCCCTGAGAAGGATACATACAATAGAGCCTCAATAATGTGATGTAAAGAGATGGGTAGGAGAGAGAACATCCCTCTGATGATGGAAAACAAGAACATGTTTATATTGTGGTTATGTTTGGCTTCTTCTCATTAGAAAAAAATACTTTTTTTAACACCATACATGACAGTTGGATGTTTTTATGGAAGACTTTTGCAACATCAATCCAGAAGTCATTGGAAAGGCAGGAATACAAATGTATGTGTGTGTGTGTGTGTGTATGTGTGTGTGAAATGCACGAGGGAGGGGGTTTATTACCTGTAGTCAGACATAAGTCGATTCTGACCAATCGGATAGCCATCCCTCCTGCAGAAGTTTCCGCATCGTGTTATACGTGTATGGCCCAAAGCTTTCTTTTGTTCACTTCTGTGTGCGCATGCACGCGCACACACACACACACACACACACACACACACACACACACACACACACACATATACATTGCGTTGCTTTGTTCTAGTCCTTCTGCATTCACATCCCACAGCATACACACATATTTATAGTCCTTTTAGAAATCTACTGTTTTATTGGACACAATTTCACATCAATTAAAGGCACTCATTAGTGACCTGACCTGACCTTTCTTTGGGTAAGACTTTTATATAATTACATGATTCATTACATTTGAATAAAAATGATCTATGCGCTGTCTCTTTTAAATCATGCCTAAGGGTGTTAATTTGTTGTCACAGTGACAACCAGTTCAAAACAGTCAGAACCTGAGATGGCCACTGATTTAATATTTTTATGCGTGCATTTTGATTAAAAAGAGATTGTATTAGCCTGCCAAGAGGACCTGTGGTAGGATTTACAGTCACTGTGTGGGTATTTATTTAAAATCCTGTCTGTGTCTTTGTTCTGCATTCTGATTTTCTGCTTATTTTTTCAAAACCTACTTATTTCTGTAAGGTGTGAAAAAGCAAGAGTAAGGCATGGTTTATACAGAACATCATAATTGAAGATCAGTATTTTTTTATTATATTAGACATAAAAGATCATTAGATAAATAAAAACAACGACTGAAAAAAATAGTCAAGACACTACTATTACTAATAATAATTTCAACAATAACACAGCAATAATACTAATAATAATTAATATTATTATGTAATTATTTATTTTGCCTACATCTGCTCACAAGGGAGGAAACAGAGAGAGATGGACAGAGAGAGCATCTTCAGTGTCCTCATTGAACCCTCTTTCGTCCTCTCTCCCCTCTCCTTTATACCAGCCTCCATGTATGTCTCTCTCTCTCTCCCTCTTTCTCTCTCTCTCTTCCCCCCCCTCTCTTTCCCTCTCTCTCTTCCCCCCTCTTTCTCTGTCTCTCTCCCTCTCTCTCTCTTTCCCCCCTTTTCTCTCTCTCTCCCTCTCCCTCTCCCTCTCTGCATAATCTCAGGGGTGAGCAAGTGAACGCTTGATGTATAGAAAACGAGGGATGATCTCACTGCAGGGTATGTTGCTGAAAAACAGCCAGGATTTCATCATCATCATCTCTCTCTCTCTCCATCTGTAGTATCACTCTCTACCTCATGGGGGCAGCACAGACCTGCTTAATGGCCAAAAGCTGTGCTCCTCTCTCCTTTTCTTCTTGGAGCAGACTGACACCAACTAAAAGAGCCAGACTGCCTCAGACAAAGAGAGGCAGGGGGAGGGGGTTAGGCGCTGTATAGACAGAGAGAGAGAGAGAGAGCGAGAGAGGGAGAGAGAGGGAGGGACAGCAAAGGTAAAGTGCGATGGCAGACAGCTTGAGGATGGAGAGAGAGAGAGAAAGACATAAAGATGGAAAGAGAATGAGAAGGAGAAAGAGAGAGAGAGGGGGGGGAGTTAACAGAAAGTGTGGGAAGATAAATAAAATGAGAGGAAGATATAAAGAGATGGGACAAGGAGAGAAAGAGAGCAGGAGATAAGAAAAGACAGAAAAGAGGGAAAATTGTTGGGTGAGAGAGAGAGAAAAAGAGTGTCCCTGCCAAATAATTGAACATTTTTTCAGTCCTACACTTCTGCAGTTCAAAATGGGTTCCCATCCCCTTACACTGCAATAACAAACACGTTTGTAGTAGCAGAGAGGGAGAGAGAGAGAAAGCGTCAGTGGCAGATGATTTGTGAGTGATTTAGCTTCAGTGAAGAACACATCAATCCACAACAACAACAGCTGGCTCTCAACTCAACTACTACACAGTAATGGGGGTCCTGTGCATGTGTGTGTGTGCGTGCGGGGAATGGGGTGTTGTGAATAATGCAGCTTTGTTTTACGGCCGTACTGTTCCCTCGCTCTAAAGGTTTGGTTATGTAACCTTGCTCTCTCTCTCTCTCCTCTCTCATCTCTCTTCTCTCTCTCTCTTTATCTCTCTCTCTCTTTATCTCTCTCTCTCTTTATCTCTGTCTCTTTCCTCCCTCTCTCTGTCCTCTGTCTGTCTCTCTCTATCCCTGTCTCTCTCTCTCTCTCTCTCTCTGTCTCTCTCTCTCTCTCTCTCTGTGCAGGACCTCAGCTGCACTCAATCATCATTCAGATGCTAAAGAAACGTTGTGACACTGACATTTCCACTGATGTGTGTGTGTGTGTGTGTGTGTGTGAGAGAGAGAGAGAGATAGAGAGGAAGAGAGAGAGAGAGAGAGAGTTTAGTATTTAGCTCCGTATGGGGCAAATTTCCCAAGATGATGTAAAACATGAACATTTTTTGACATTGTGGGGACATTCTATGAGGAAAAATGTGATTTAGGTTCCGATTGTTGCAGTATATTGATACTATAGTACAGTGTGTGTGTGTGTGTGTGTGTGTGTGTGTGTGTGTGTGTGTGTGAGTGTGTGTGTGTGTGTGTGTACGTTTGTAATTGGCTTAGTTGTAGCAGAGGACTGCACTTATGCTGTCAATGGTAATACCCCACAAAGATAGAAAACAAGACTTTTGGGGATGATTAGATTGGATGACCTGCATAAAGGATGATAAATAAAAAAATAAATATATACCACAAATATGGAATCATATGACATAAAACTCCTGTAACAAGCTGCATATTAGTATAATTGAGATGTTTTTGTGGCACTTTGTGACACTCTGACCTGTGGTCTCTCCGAAGAGGCCAATAAAACTGCACTACTTCTTTGGCCCCTTCATGCCTTTATTAGAGGACAGAGAGAAATGAAGGATTTGAGGGTGAAAAACAAGCAACCTTTCCTCCTTAGAAGCACACAAAGATTGTCGTTCTATGGAGGAAATTATCCCTCTTTCTTACTTTCCTTCTTTCTTTCTTTCTCTGTTCCACTCACATGCCAGGTTCAGGGCCCCCCTCCCCATCCGGGTAAACATTCTTTTCTTTCCTGATGATGCCGTCATTCGGAAATCCCAAAAGTCATTAACAAATAATTAATTAACAACCCCTTAGGGAGGGGCTCAGAGACCTCATCTCTCTCTCCCTCTCTCTCTCTCCCTCTCTCCTGGCAAGCACCAAGGGACAGCAAAGCCTTGATGAAAGAGACGGAGCTACTGAGAGACAAGTGATATGCAGGGTTTTCGTACCAATTAGCGCCCTAACAATGAAGGTTAATACTCTGGAAAAACACTAATCTGGAAAAAATCAAGCTTTTGCAATCATAAATTTCATGAGAAGCTGTTCGCCTGAAGGTGTCTGAAATTTGTTGTGTGAAATATGAATGAACACTAAAGGAAAAATTCAGGCAACATTCAGAGGCAGTTTTTAGCAGTCCAGTGTTCTGGTCAACTGTTACTAATAACAGTATTAGAAACCGCATAAGTGAATCTATTTGAGGTGAGTAAACAACCCCATGTGGTTTGAGTCATGGTTTTAGCATGCAGGTTACGCAACGCTAATTGATGTGCACATGCCTCCAAAAGGGGTTTGCGACATTAGCCTCATGGCTAAAGAAGCACGCCTCAGACCCCAAACACACATGAGCTGATCAGCTACATTTGGATTAGAGGTGAAACATTTTTTTTGTTGATTTATCGCTTTAATACTGGAACTTAACTGACACTGTAACTCTGGCCCTTCTTGCTCCCTTCTTAAACGGTGCTCTTAGTTCGTTACGTTCTCATAATTGCTGCGATGGTGACGGAGCTGGGAGTTAATCTTTAAGCGAAATCCTGATTAGACACATTGCGTAAATGAGGCAGAAAAAAAGCGGCGAAGGGCCATTAACGTTTATGAGAGACTTTAAAAGCCAGACATCATAAACACACAGACACACACACACAGGCTTGGCTTCAGGGTCACCGGGGTTCACCCTTGACCCCAGGAAACTCACAAACGTTGATGAAGTCATTAACCACCCAAATACACACACACCCACAATCTCCCCCCAACACACACACAACACACACACAGTAGTTCTCTAACTGGGTTTCTCCCCTTATCACTTTGAAGAGTGTCTTTGTTTTAAGAGCTGCCGAAGGGCCAAGTCTTGTGAACGGCAACAGCTGTGTGTGTGTGTGTGTGTGTGTGTGATGACTTTGTCTCTCTCCAGTGACCTCGTCCCAAGGTTTGTGTGCCCTTGCCTCCGCTGCATTGCCTTCACACCGCCAGCACCAGTGACATCATCACATGGCAGGATTCGGCTGTGCAGGCGTCCTGTCATTCTTTAGACTTTTCTCTCCATTTCACTCTTTACTCACTCAGAACCAAATGAGATTTTGTTTGCCAAATGAGAGTCTATTTTCAATCAATTCTGATTTTTTAGGAATCAGTTCAGTGAATTTGAATCATATAATCACAATACGATTCATTTATTTTGTTACAATTCTTCTCTTTGTTTAATAAATGCATGCACATTAGCTAAGAAACTGTTTGCATGCTAACATGCACTTTAGTCATGGTGTGTGTGTGTGTGTGTGTGTGTGTGTGTGTGTGTGTGTGTGTGTGTTCGTTTGTGAAAAAACAAAAAATAAGAAAAAAAGAAAGAAAGAAAGAATGATGGAAAGAAAAAGAGAAAGGACCAAAAGAAAGACAGAACGAACGAAAGAAGAAAGTGAATAAAAATGGAGTGAAATGACAGGAGCAGGCTGTACGGAGTGTAATTGCCTTTGTATTTCTTTTTATTTCTTGCTTTCAACCTCCTTTTGTTCTGCCCCATTGTTGAGCATCGCTGGGGTAATTTTTGCCTTCCCTACATTTCGTTCATTTACATAATACCGCCCACTTATGTAGTTGTCATGGTTCCCAGGATGATTGAGGTTGCTGTTTGGCAGTGCTCAGATTTACATTTGGCACAAGGAGGCATTAACATAACTCTGATAAGAAGGGTTCTGAGACGGCGAGACGGGGCCATCTTTCATTTTTATCACAAGCTGGAATTATGTAATTATTTACTGCCACTGCTTCACCTTGGCTGGCCTCCTAGACCGCTGTGTAGTACATTGGGAATCTCTGTAACTGATAAAATATCATTAAAAATATACAGATTTTGATTTTAGCTTTAAGCATCAAACATTGCAAACACTGGTGTACTTTTACAATGATGGCATTTTAATCTGGGATTCTATGTTATTATATTCTGTTGTCAAATGTTCTATTCTGTTCTGTTTAATTCTGTCCTGTTTTAAGCTAGAAACTGAATTTCAATGTGGCATTTCACACAAGAGTTCAGTCGTGATTATTTCTATTTTTGGTCATTCCATTCATTTCTATCATGTTAGAATGTTATTAGCACTTTATATATTGTTTGCTTTTGCCTTCTATTCTATTCTATTCTGTTCTATTCTATTCTATTCTGCTTTGTTTTTGTTCTATTCTATTCTATTATGTTTTATTGTATTATATTCTGTTTAATTCAGTTCCATTCCATGCTATTCTACCTGTCCTATTTTTTTCTTTTGTTTCATATTATTCTACTTCATTATATGCTATTCATTTTGATTCCTTTCAATTCCAATCTACCTTATTCTATTCTATTGTCTTATTGTGTTGTACTGTATTGTATTGTACTACATTGTATTGTACATCATTGTATTGTAATTTATTGCATTGGATGACAGCCTAATGCAGATAGAAAGAAAGAAAGAACACACACACACACACACACACACACACACACACACGCGCGCAAGCACACATTCACACAGACTTTGATGTGTCACTTGCTCAACTGTAGCTGGAGGTTCATACACTCACTCAGCTCTCATTCATTATCTCATTATCCTAACACACACCCTCCACACACATAAACACTCACCACACACACGCCCGCTCAGATCAGATGCCAGCACCACAACTCTTCACCGGAAACCAAACCACATTAATGAAAGGTACGGGTGCCCATGCTGTCACCATATGTGTGTGTGTGCAGCCTCTATTTTCTGAATGTGAGGTTAGCAATATTCTGTGTGTGTGTATTCGAGTGTGTGTGTTTGATGAGGTTGAGTGTCTTGCGGACAGTGTGTGCAGTGAGCTCACTGTCAGAGGCCGTGGTTGCAGAAGATTTATAAACTGGAAAGAAGAAGACTTTTGTTGAAGGGGTAATCCAAATTCTCAAAACTATATACTCACTCTCACACACACACACACACACACACACACACACACCCACACCCACACACACATCAGTGTTTTACACATAGGGATGGCATATGTAT
>JBBPDB010000153.1:14740788-14757626 GCA_037974465.1 Brachypetersius altus | reverse complement strand
TGTTTATTTAAAATAAACGAAAACAAACCAAGCCTCATTCTTTAGAACTTTTTGTTGCTTAACTTTGCTGTATCGTGTACAGATAACAACGTAGCATCATTACTGTAATGAAATTCTTAGGCTAGTGTGCCCCCAACTTTACATAAATATAAAGAAGTATATGGATATAAAATGTAAAATTGAAAATTTTAAGAATTGAACATATCTATGAGAATGTAATATATATATGTAAAATATTAAGAAAATAACATTTTTAAAGTGTGTTTAGTATTTACAAGTACAGAAAGGGTTTAATATTTACAGTATTAATAAAACGTCTAGTGCAGAATGCTGCAGTGAGGGTTTAAAAACATGTTGCCGGAGATGTTTTTTGTAAGGCTAAAACAATGCATATGATTTTGTCTTGAGGATCCTGATAAAAAATGAAGCAACTTTTGGGGTTTTTTTAGGATTGTGAACAATGTATTTAAAAAGCATTTGCAAGCTCTTTTTAGGGGTCCTGTAAAAAGCAAATTTTCTGAATATTTTTTCGAAGAAATATTCTCATCGTTATTCCAGCTCTCAATACCATAAATACTCTACGTTTAGAAAATCAGCAAAAGGAGTCGTATAGTAATGTTGTAGTCTTGTTCCATATTTTGCCAAACCCATCGGGACCCAACTCTTCAACTCAGGTTTCGAAATGTTCAGTTGGGTTTGGACATCCCTTTTAAAATAAGTAAGTTTCCCACTTTTAACAGATTTTGCCCTGCATTTCCCATGCATTCTACTTCATTCTGCTGCCTACTTTATTGTTAAAATGTCATTTTTGGAAGCTTTATTTGATAAATTGATTAAAGAGGGATATAAACTTACGGTAACCTTATTATATGTGATACCTTTGGGCTCGGTTCTGCAGTTCATGGTTGACAAGCTCATGCTCCCTATTCCCTGACTGACAAAATAATCTGCTGTTTACTGTTGTTTTCAGACCAAATCCACAATCTTAGCTAGGGATGTGCATAGCGCAAATAATGTTTAGGGCAACGTCTAAACTAAGAATAAACAAGGTTTTTCTGATAGTATTGATCAAACATCTGAATCCTCTTTCTGTCCAAAGCACAAGTGGTCCTAGTTACATGGGATGGACACTAGGGAGGTCCAGGTTGATCATCGTCCAATGAAGAATTAAGAGACCATTTTGGACCACTTCTGTTTCTGCTTGTTTTCTTCCTTTTGTTTGACTAAAGCAGATGGCTACGATTTGCTTCAAAAAGGGGCAGTGCATGACAACAGTCTCAAAGGATTTATGCACAAAATCTCCATATTTGATTTGTTAAATATCGAAGCAGGAGCCAGTTAATGTCTGCGTTGATGTTGTAATTTAAAAACACTGGTAACCATAACAACAAATTGCTTTGGGACAAACTCTAATCAGAAATAAGGATCAATAAGCAAATGGATCATCTGTATGACAGGACGTCTAAAATCTGCTTCAAGCATAAAGGTTTATTGTAGTCATCAGTGCAAATCTGTGTTACTTTGTTTCATTTGTTGTAGTATGTAATCAAATGTATTAAATTCCCGTTTGAGACTGCTGTCCCCAAGAAGCCCTCTGCTCATTTCTGTCTATCAGTTTCTATCAATCTTCCATCTATCAGTCAGATGTGAAATGTGTTCTGCTTTTTTTTAAGATAACTTATAATACTTTTTGAAGAAAAATTCTCTTTTGTTTAGTAACGTTGCTTGTCAGTTATATAAAAGCTGAGCAAATGGTTGACGCCAATGATGGATGCTTCGTACTATTAAAGAACATAGTGAGCGCTGAGCACATCGTGGGGCTGGAGGTAGCTCAGTGGGTAGGATACTTGCCTCTAGACCAAGAGGTCATAGGTTCGAATCCTGCCTTCAGCACCACCACTGGGTCCCTGAGCAAGACCCTTAATCTCAAGTTGCTCCAGGGAGAGACTGCCCCCTGTAGGTAGGGAATGGAAGTCGCTTTGGATAAAAGTGTCTGCTAAATGCCATAAATGTAAATGTAAATGTAAATTTTGTAATGAGAATTGTTTTGGTATTGTTTTAGGCAGTTAAATCTGCTGAGCAATAGCCAGCCCTAATACAAAAGTACAGTTTAACACAAAGTTCCATTGTTGCTATAAAATATCCA
Organism: Brachypetersius altus; assembly: GCA_037974465.1. Taxonomy (NCBI): domain Eukaryota; kingdom Metazoa; phylum Chordata; class Actinopteri; order Characiformes; family Alestidae; genus Brachypetersius; species Brachypetersius altus. The sequence goes on along the minus strand of JBBPDB010000153.1, from coordinate 14,755,480 downwards.
TGCACTCAAAATATCCATTGTGACAAACCTCTATCGTATATCACTTTTCATGAACATAACTGAACTTAAGGACTAATAAAACCCAGTTGCTTTACCGCAGCGTTGTGACACTGACGTCACAGGCAGACATCTGCTCACCAATAAAATAGTGTTTACTCCAGAGCCACAGATGACCTTTGAGTGGGAGCTGTGTGAAACAGAGAAACAGCTCCTCTTTTTATCTCGTTCTCACTCTCCGCCATCCTCTGGGGTGCCACAGAGACCCTAACACCCGACTCTGAGGAAGGTGTACTTACTATCTCACAACAATTTTTACTTCAAATTTCCCTGTAGCTCATATTCGGCTCCAATTTCAATGACTTGATCATAATATAAACGAAGCACTTCTTCTCCAGGCTCATATGTCTTTGTTTTGATGCATCCACGCATAAATAAGGTACATTTTAATTGGTTCTTTTTATTGTTATACTGTATGTATATCTGTCCTGAAACATTTTGAGTGTAGTTTTAGCAGCAGCTGTTTTCTCAGCTGGTCTTTACATCAGTTGGGGTTTGGGGTCATATGATAGGTCGGTCATTTTCAAACAGCCTGTACACCAATTGAGCCAGAAAAAAGGTTCTTACCAGCAGACTAAGAAAACGAAAGGTGATCTTTACGCATTATTGAGGCATAAATATCATGCGGTGAATTTGAACTGATCCCCAAATTAGTGCTCCGAACAGGAAATGTTGGTTTGAAAGTCCTTCATTGTAAAGACTTTTGTTTTTATACCGCTTCCTCTTGATGAGCTTTCCTATTATTCCATGCAAATTGGCTAAAGGTGCCCTGTCTTGGCCTAATCAGGCTTGTTATGCTTTGGGGAAAACATGCCAATAGTCCTTAGTGAACAAAAGCCTGAGGTTTCATTACATTTACAGTTTCAAACTCTTTGAACTTTGAATGGCTCCAAATCTGAGAATAAATTTTCTTGATGGGCTGGAAGCTTTTATATGAGTTTTCAATGGCCAAACCAGTCAAAGTCAAAGTCAACTTTATTGTCAAATCTGCCATACGCACCAGAAATACAGAGAATTGAAATTACGTTACTCTCAAACCCCAGGTGCATACATGTAACATTAAATACAAAAGGTGCAATTAAAAATAAATAAATAAATAAATAATGAGGAGGAGAGAGGCGGGGCAAGCAATAGGGTGGCAGAGGGGCCAACTTGCGGGCAGGGTAAAAAAATAAATTTGTGCTCACTGCAATGCCTCACACATGTGCAAGCCATGACATCCCTAGAGGTCTCTCACACGATTGCATTACTAATTTTTTAGGGGTAGGGGGCAATATTCTCTGTGCAGGCAAAGCATGAGAAAGGGGTGGTGCCCCTTTGACCAAGGCACTGGTTACACCTATTGCCATTTCTAGCCACTGCAGGACCATAGGGAGGCTCGCAGAACTGGTAATAATGTTAAAAAATCTCACAAAGTGAAATTTTCATACCATGGAACCTTTAGGCAATCAGAACTCACATGTATTGCAGTCAAAAATGATTGCCTTCCTCCAGAAATGTTATTTAGGCTCACCTCCCCTACTGCCCATACAACTGATTAGCACAAACTGTTTAACAAGGACAAACTTTCCACTAATGAACTTTTAATTAAGTATACATATTAACAGATTGATATATGACAGTGCATCCAAGTGTTCCAACTCAATTTCACTAAAGCTTCTGGAATAAAACCTCAAAAAAAGAGAAAAACATTCTTAGTTTTTGAGGCCCTACCAGCAAGTCGACTTGCTCTTCATACTGAGTTTGCTGACCTCCTACAGAGTGGTACAAGCAATCCGACCATTAAACCACGTAAAACATTGCCATAAAAAATAGAAATTGTGTACATATTTGCAAAAACAAATGTGTTGAAATGGTTTTCCATCATGGCTGCAACATAAAAATATCTGATTTGTATTGAAATGTATCTTCAGAGTAAAAATACTGTTTAAATTTAATCAACAAAAGTACAAGGAATTCTGCAAAGCTCCACTACCATTACTGGAATATTCTGAAACAGGCTGCCCAAGACATTTTTCCAATATGATTTACAGAAAACCACTTATCATTGAAAAGTCTGACATGTTAACTTCATTGACAAGACCCTTGACCTGCATCTTCCAGAAATCAATACAGAAAGTAATATAGTAGGTTACAGCAGTGTTTCTTTTGTAAGCATGCAGTAATTCTTTGCAGTGTATTTGTCATTACACTGCACAGGTCCTAGTAAAATCTGATTGGTTCATTGAGTGCCCTTTTGCTGTCACTCACCATCATCGAGCATATCATTGACTGACATACATGCAGTTGTTCATTTTGATGATGAATTCTGAAAGAGACTTTTCACATATATTACATATATTATAAATGGTACACATATAAAATATTGTTTACAACCAAGCCAATCCGTTTTTTAATCTGTGTTCATTCAGCAGACTGCTGTTATGAGACAAGAGTTTATAAGAGACATTGAGATCTAAGTACAGTGAACCTTATGGATCAAGTAATGATCTTTAATCATTGATGATGGGCTGGGATATCAGAATGGTCTTGTGGGCAGTTAATTTTTTATGATTCATTTGACCATGTCACTTTCTTCATTGATCAGCCTTGTAGTTAGCTATATTGCCATGTCTGTGGCTGAATGTAATGAACGCATTTCGAGAAAAACATACCAGAAATCAGCTACTACCCACTGCATGTGTAGGCATCTGTGTGTGTGTGTAGTGTGTGTGTGTGTGTGTGTGTGTGTGTTTGTTTCTGTCCACTGAATTTCAGCTCTCCAGCAGCAGTTTGGTGCTTTGGCTTGATGGCACTAAAAGTGCTGAAGTCACTGGAGACCAGTTGCATTATGGGAGTTCTATAAGTCACCCTTTATCTAGCAGCTGTTTCTTATAGATTTGGCGTGGCTCCCGAAAAAAAAAAAAAGCCTCCCTCCTTCTCCCTCCAGCTCGAAACTGATCTGCCACCCTGGGCCTTCTGCCAAGACCCCCCAACACACACACAGACGCACACACAGCCCCAATGCGCAACCCACATCACATTCCATGAGGCGAATGTTTAGCTTTAATCCCATAATAAGACTCTCAGCTGTCCAAGAAAAGAAAGAGCACTTTCCTCTGCCAGATTCTTCTGTTCTCCCCCCTTCTTTTACTCCCGTTTCTCTTTTTTCTTTCTTTCTCTCTCTTCTCTTTGTTCCCATCTCTCTCTTTTCTCTTTGTGTCGATTATATAGGAAGAGGGCACTTTAGCCTATCCATTTGACCATTGTGTTCTTGAGAAACCCCCTTTTCTTTCTTTCTCTCACTCTCTCTCTGGAAGCTCACTTCCCGTTGTCTTAGACCACACACACACACACACAAGCATGGATGCGACCATGAGTACTCCTTATGCTCCACAACTGTCGAGACAACGTTATATGCTGGAAGTCCTTTCCTTGCTTAGTGAAACCAAAGTGTGTCAGAGATGGAAAGCTGTAAGAACAGCAGGAAACCTCAGTAAGCATGCACAAAGCCAGGCTACTGATCTGATAGATCAGTAGAAAAAGGGAGAGAAATAGGGAGAGAGAGTGACAGAAAGATAGAAAGAAAGAGAGAGAGAGTGTGTGCGTGAAAGAGAGAGAGAGAGAGAGAGAGAGAGAGAGAGAGAGAGAGAGAGAGATGAACGTTTCATTAATATAAACTCAGATAATACATGATCTTTTTCTTCTCTGTAAATTGGTGTCCATGCCAATAACGAAATATAATGAGCAATAATAGAGATTTTCTGACAACTTCTTGGTACTTGGCACTAAGACATTGCACATCCCATATCCAACACATCCCACAGATGCTCAGTTGGATTGAGAACTGGGGAAATCTTTGTCATCATCTCCCAATCATTCCTGAACAGTGTTTCAGCAAGCCTGCGGAAAGATGCCTATATCCTTAGAGAATACTGTTGGGTTGTACTTGGTCGATTTTTAGGGTGGTGGTATTGCTCATAACATCTCATTGCCCCAACTGACTTGCGTTCATCCTCTAGTGTATCCTGGCGCCACAACTTCCCCAGATAAGCATTGCACATGAAAATCTGACCAGTCCACTTTCTTCCACTGCTCCATGGTCCAGTTCTGATTGCAGCCTGCAATGAAGACATGTTCACTGTACAGTGCATTGATCTTTACATATTTAAATAATGTATTAAGTTGATTTAAAAATGAAATAAAAGTGTTTTGGGAGCATATGTGGGGTCATATGTCAGGCCTTTTTTTTTTTTTTTTACACATTACAGTTTTTTTTTTAACACATGTTTTTTCACTATTTGCGGGTGCTCTATAAATACACATGTACTCCATACAGTTTCTTGAATAATGCCATCCCAAATAGTCAGTGCACACACTGAAGTTAATGACTGTGCTGCAGGGGGAAGAGTGTGGCGTTGGTGTGATCTGGGAGTGTATGTGTGGGTCATTAGGCTACAGTGAACAGGCTGATGCGAGACAGAAGAGACTGATGGGTGTATTACGATGCATGAAGATACGACTAATCAGCACAGTGATCACATCACAGTATTATTCAAAACACAGCTGGTGTGGAAAAGATAACACACGCACACTGAACATGCACAATGATTTCCTAAAAGCATAATGAATGCATCTGCAAACACAAACATACTGGCAGAAGCATGTAGTACTGAATAAATGAATGTATAGGCTTGTGGTTGGAGCTGGTATGCTTTTAAAGGCACATTTGGAAAGATTTCAAAGTTTTCAGTGTGTGTGTGTGTGTGTGTGTGTGTTTATGTCTAAACTGGGAGCTGTGTGTGTGTGTGTGTGTGTGTGGTGGGGGGTTATACCGATTAAAAAATACAAACACCAGATGGAGGTAGTCTAGCTACTGTCCCTACACTGTCTATAACCTAGATTCTACTGTACTAATCCACTGCCCCCCACACACACATACAGGCATGCATGGTCATACACTTTGTGAAGGAATCTCTGATATCAGTTCAGTCTGGAGTCATTTAAATTCATGTGTGGAGCGTTTACAACAAATACAGTTTCACAGAAGTAGCAGAATGAGACACCACATAACAAACCATCTAAATCATTTTTATATCTTACATCAATTTATAAAAGCATATTTTATATTAATAACACAGAACAATAAATTATTGATGTTTCCTTGAAACATGTTGGCTTTGACTTTAAAACAGAAGAAAAGAACAAGAAAAATGATTTTTACAGCCCTTTAAGGTGTAGGACAAAATGAGTAGGACATTTCAGATCCAGTTCTTGGCTGAATAATAACAATTCATCACCAAAGATGTCTAAAAACTGAAGACAGAGCTTAGCTGCTATGTCAAGAAACAACTGTTTTTGAGTAAATTCATGAAAGTGATAAAGTCTGAAACTAGGTCATTTTTATAGATTCTTGCAGGACTTGACTTGCTCTGAAGTGGGGGCAGGAGGGCTTGGCTTGGCTTAGCTTGTTTGACCTGGATGGGGAAGGGGAGGGGCAGCTTTTCGTAATATAGTTAATTAGAAATCCCTAATTACACAGAGCTAATCCTCATCTGTAACAGCCCGCTGCTTAGCCACTTACCCAACTGCTGGAGGGAGGGAGGGAGGGAGGGAGGGGGATACAGAAAGAGAGAGAGATTTAAAGACAGAGCCAATATACATCTGTAGGTTTAGCGCTCATCACTGAATTAGCTATATTCTAGCCCCAATTAGCATCTGTGAACATTCTGGTACTGTTGAATTTTGCATTTGCTTGTGATTTGTTGAAATTGTTTAGTCAGTGTTTAGGATTTAGCATGAGCCTAGGAATTAGGATCATTTGGATTAGGATCATGTTTAGCAATATATTATTGATGTCACATTTTTGTAGTTAGCAATGGGACAGTCGGCATCTGCAAATACTAAAACACCAAAATACTAATGCTACTGTATCATGATGTTTAGCCCTGGCTTTTACAGCATGGCAAACTGTGCTGTTGCTCATTACACTACAAAACTATTTGTACAAAAAAATTTGTTTCAGGAAATTAAAGAAACAGATTAAAGCTGATTAGAAGGTTAAACTACTAAGTTTCCCCTTACTTTTTAAAAATTGTCCCTTAAATAATAACACCTTAAATTAAGGGGTTTCACGCTCAGTCCTTAAATCAAATTTTAAGGTAAAATTAAGGGGCCAGTTCCACAAATTGACGGGCACGTAGCCTGATTCAAATGAAGGCGGTTGGTGTGTTTTCTGGGGTAAATTAAGGAAGGGTTAAGCTCAGTTTAAGTACATTGTGTTTCGTAGTGTTATTCAATAATATAAACTGTGAAAGCTAGTCCTGTAGCTAAAGGAGCTGAGTCAATTTAATCTGTGGATTAATGATAAGCACTGAAGCGCATGATCAGTCACTTCAACATCGCTGACCATTTGATGGAACTGTTTGACATATCGTGGTAATGTCAGTGTTATTTGCTGTGTTTGCTGTAGCAAGATGCATAGGATACTTAAGTGCAGCTGTCTTAAATGGTAAATGCAGCTGTCTAAAAAGCTATTTGTGGTGTAGACTAAGAGATCCAGGATATTGGACATCTAGCCACTTAACCAGAATGGCCATTAACATGAATCAAGGAGTGGACTGTAAATATTATATATAATAGATTTACATATCATTCTCACCACTGGAATATGCACCTCGCCCTGGATCTTTTTGTTCATGTGAACCCTGCATTCACAAGCTGAAATCAACTGGGTTTCAACATTATTGAAGGTAGTAAATACATTCTAATGAAGCTTACTTCATCCACTCATATAGTTATAACAAAATGCATTGTTGCAACGGAAGCAATCTTTCTTTAGGGTAAAATATGAGCAAATGAAAAAAAAAATGATGACGCACAATTGATTACATAAAAGATTAATCTGTCGTTTTTCATTCTTTGGACAGTTCTACCTTCTTCTTATTTCTTTCTCAGTGTGTGAAGTACCTGGTGGATCAGGGGTCCCCAGTTTGGCTTGTGGGTGTGGTGTTGGAAAAAAATAAAATTGACGGAGTGCAACTGACAATGGATAAAACAAAAAATAGTGACGGATGACAGTGGACAGGTGACAGATGAAAAACAGCATAATGTTTGTTAATGGAGATGAAATGGGTTAACTCAGGCAAGCACACATTTCAACCGTTTTGCATTTGTTTTGGTTTCACACCCTATAAAGGTCATATTTCAGTTCTAACACCTCTCCATCACCTGTTCAGAGTTTAAGACCATATTAGTGCACAATTAGGACAGACGGAGAGGGACAGGTGGACACTGGGCAATATGGCCAGAGGGTCTGTCGAATATAACCTTCAAGGTCAGTGGTCAAAGCCCTGTCCAGTGGAAGGCCTCTGTCAAAGTCTAAGTTAAGTGGGTTTCCACTCTGTATTGGTAATTCCTCAGCATAGCTGACCAGACCAGTCTATTTAAGGTTAGTTATTTATGACAGTTTTGTTCAGGATAAATGTGTTACTCCATGAGGGAGCAGTTTATAGATGGGGTCCTAGAGAGCTTGACCCTGGGAGCAGATTTTAAGATAGCCTTTAGCTAATTATATTTAAGGACAGAGCTAGCACTACGAGCTTCACATTATATATCAGATCCATTAATCCATTATATGGTAGATCCAAGGTGAGTCCAAACTCTTGGAGGTATATATCAGATCCATTAATCCATTATATGGTAGATCCAAGGTGAGTCCAAACTCTTGGAGGCATTTTAAAGGTATATTTTGGGAAAAAATTCAAATCAAATAAATAAAAGTCACATTTGATCTGCAAAAAGAAGAGCACTTGAAGTTTGCCTCTTTAGCTCTGTACTAGAACTTGGAGGCTAACATAGCTAACAAATAATCAAATTATACAGTACCTCACCATCTAGCATATTTCACAGCTAAATTATAACATACTTGCTTCAAACTGTGCGAAATTGTTAGGTAATCTGAGATTGCTTATGTGATTTCTGACATGGTGTGACTATTTAATCATGAAAACAAAGAAAATTCAGGTTTCAGGTTGGCTACAATTACTGTTTTTACCTGTGAAATGGTTAGCATGTGTTAAATAATGTCAGAAAAGATGTACTCTGTACAAATTAAGCTAAATGTGTGATTACTTAGGCTAATTGCTAATTCATGAGTTATCTGTGACAGCATATATTACTCATTAGCTACGCTAGCCTCTTAGCTTCAGTACAATAAGAAGCTTCAGACACATACCTTCTTGGCTGATCAGCTACATTTGAGGTGCATGGAAAAATGCTTAGAGCAGCTTACTTTTCTCTTTACATGTTGTCTGTTTGTCTCCACATTGCTGAGCAGTATGTGTGCACATGTGTGGTAAAATAATTCAAAGAGACTGGCTGCATGCTTGCAAAATGTCTGTGTTTATTTAAGAGTACGCTTCAGATTTTTTTTTTTGCTTTATGTGCTTGAATGCTTGGCTTGGAGACTGCTCAGAGGAAGACAGGCCAGCGGAATCTCCCCTTCCATTCAGATAACACGGCTGGGGTGGAAGTTTATAAACCAGCACCTAATCCGTTTAATCAGCTTGTAAGTAAATGTGTGTATGTGTGTGTGAGTGAGAGAAAGAGTGAGACAGAGAGAGAGAAAGAGAGAGAGAGAAAGAGAGAGAGAGAGACAGAGAGAGAGCTGTGTGATGGGGAAACCCATGTTAGATAAATCAGAAAGGCAGAAGAAAGGCATTTAGACCCCTGGAGCAGTGCTATTAGTCCGTCTTCAAAGGCCCCTGCTAATCAGTGGCTAGGCCTAGATAACACAGGCGGCTCACAGAGCGCTCTTTTTCTGTAATCCAACACCTACTCTCTCAACCCTATGGACCTGAGAGCGCAGCATGGAACACACACACACATACAGGTTTGTTTTTACACAAGGATGTGGAGCCATACATACAGTCCATCAATGCGTTTACACCAAAAAAATTATTAACTTCCCACAATAGCATGCTGAAGTAAATTAAATTGGATGCCGCCCCACCTTTAAGGGGCTCAAAATTAATTGGACAGACCAAAATTAATTCTTTTTTTATCTGAGAGTATCACCAACACAATGAGGGTGAGTGGTAGCATATGGTTCCTCTGAAATGAACCACCACCTTTTCAAACTGATGCTAAAGCAGCTTAACTGGACTTTTCAAAATACTTAGAGGAGAGTTTTAACACCAGTTCTGTTATGTCAGCTTTATGGTGTGTGATGGGTTGTTCCTGATACACAGTGGTTAGTACACAGAAACAGTCCATTTTCAGTTCATTGCTTTTTAAAGTGATGATACGACACCCAAACGTCTGACAGCACTGTAGTTTGGCCCTTTCACTTATAAGGAGTGTTTCAGTTTCTGCACTTGGAATGAGGAAGGGCAGCCAATAAGAACACAACTTATTTACATAGATCAGTCTTAAAGGCAGTAACAAAATCAGGCTGCTTATTTACAGAAAACACATTTGGAAATTTTGGATCTCAAGGAAAGAAATGAAAGGAAAGACTAAAGGAAAAGGATGCAGTCCCTTTAAAAGAGAACACAGATTATTGTGAATGAGATTATTCATATTGGTCTAACACTTCATATTAGTTTTACACATCACTGCGGTGTCTAGGCCCCCAAAGATTGAGGAAGTAAAATGAAAGGCAATAAAAAGATTTAAAAATATTTCTTTTTTTCAAACAGAAATATAATGTTTTTACAAACTCCTCACTTTGCTCTTTGCAGAAAAATGTTGCCCTGAAATGTATTAAATCAGTCACACACACACACACACACACACACACACACTGCTCAACACACAACAAAGTGCTGTGTGTGTTTGTATTCGGAGGTCACAAGCTTTGGTATCTGTTGCCACATAGAACAGTACACATGGCTAACCTCGCTAAGTGACCATTTACCACATCCTTATCTATATTCATACACACACACACACACACACACACACACACACACACCAAGGCTTACATGTCAAGGTCGCATCATCATCTTTGATCCTCCTCTCAGGCTTTGTTCTAGCGTGGCGACTGTGTGTAAGAGAGAAGAGAAGAGAAGAGAAGAGAAGAGAAGAGTGGCTCTGGGCGCAAATTCGCCTTTTGTTTCGTGATGCCTCTGATTTGGATGTTTAAGGTCAAAGGTCGCTCAGTGTCGGAATCATCTACCAACCCCTCCTGTGTTCCCCGTCACATCGATTCCCCAAGCACTCACGCATGCCTGTCACTATGCGCCTCTATTGCTGTCACTTTCATTTACACACATACACACACTTGCGCTTGCACACTTTGCAAAAGTTTAGGCGCCATCGGTCAGATGACATTTCTGCAGAGCTTGAAAATGTAAACAAGTTCTCTTTCTCCATAAAGAACATACTTCTGTGGCTTTTAATACATTGTTACTTTTTATTTTTGTTGGGAAAAAGACAACGCTTGTACCTATATTACACTTTTATGTTTTAACGATTATGTTAAATTCAGAAAATATTCAAAGAGAAAAAGGCTTTACTCAAGTTACCTGAAACCGATGTGCACGTATTTTTACAAAATGCAATTTGATCACAAATTTGATACGACGTATTCTACACTCCATGACCATTTTATCAGTCCCACTGACCATGTAGGTGCACTTACTGTGGTCCCTCTGTAGGCTCTCTGTTTCTGTGGTAATTTGTTAGCCTCCTTTACTGGACTCACACAGGACCACTAGTGAGCATGTATTATTTGGGTGATGCGTCATTTTCCACGCAGCAGGCATATTGACATGGTTATGGTATGAAACTGCACAGAGTTGCGCACCAATACTAGACAAAAATATCAAGGCAACAGTGTCCTGTGGCCAGAAACTGAACACTGATATCTAGTCATACAGCTACAACACACAGTGAAATGAATCCTGAACCTCTCCTTTTTGACTGTGCAAACATTATAAACAATAAGCAAATTTAAAATACACAGTACATCATATATCACTTCAAAATTTCACCTTCTGTTCCTTTTACTGTGATCTTTTACTGAGTAAAAACACTAACTTCATGGTATGGAAGATACATTTGTTAGTGTTTGTGCTTCATGGCTCTGCAGACTCAGGGTTGTGTGTAGAGGTGTGAAGGCTGTAGTGCTGCAGTGCAGAAATGCAGGTGAGTGCAGGTGCATCAGTAACACAGGCACTGATATAGATCTTACTACATTTCAGCCCTCTATAAATATCACACTCCCGCGCTATCAGTCCTTCATATCAAGGACACAGTCTGAAAGGCTGTTTTCATTTTCTCTGACTGAGACCCAACAATGGAGACCCAGTTCTAAACTGGGACACACACACTCATACACTTACACACCATAGTGTGTATTCTCTATGGGAAAGAGTCTATGTCATTGTTGGTCAGAGGAGGCTAAATTTAGGGCTCTTCTGTAAGTAGGTCTTAAAGTCTCTCTCTCTTTCTCTCTCTATCAATCTCTGCCTGCTCTCTGTCTCTTGCTCTCTCTCTCTCTCTCTATCTCTCACTCGTGTTGTCTCTCACTCAAATTCTCTGTTTTGTTTTCCTCTCTGTTCTTTGTCTCTGTCTCTCTTTCTCCGTCCTTCCTCCACTCTTCCTGCTATCTCTCTTTTTTCCCTTCTCTCTCTCTCTCTCTCTCTCTCTCTCTCTCTCTCTCATTTGCTCATTTGCTCTCTATTCTTTTTCTTTATTATTCTTCTTCCATCATTTTCTCACTGCTCTCTCTCTCTCTCTCTCTCTCTCCCTTTCTTTCTCTTTCCCTCATCTTCCCTCTCTTTTATCCCTCTCTATATATCTATTTATATATTTCTTGCTCTCATAATCTCACTTTTTTATATGTTATTTCTGTTTCTGTTCCTCTTGCCTCCCCCACTCCTCATCCGCACCTGTGTAACAAGGTCAGTGGGGACGTGTGGTTGTCGTGCTAATCATTAAGAGAGAGGGTATTTGGGGAGGTTGACTGGGGTGGAGTGGCTGTTGGTTAAGTTTCAGACTCATGACAACACTGACCTGTGTAGTGTTGGGCACCTTTGGACCCGACTAGGAGTTACATTTATAAATCAAATAATATTTTGTAATTCATTTCACTTGACAAAATCAACAATAAAGGCTTTACACATTTGTTCCCTTAAAGGTGCAATATCCTACACCTTTTACATTTTAATTTTTAGGTGGTTTTATTCATAATTCATTTACCTGTGACTTTTTCCAACATCTCCTTATCCTTTACAATCAATCTACCCTTTTATGTAGCCATGCTTTAAAGCAGGGGTGTTGATCTCCAGTCCTGGAGGGCTGTGGTCCAGCATATTTTGGTGATTTCCCTGCTCAGGTTCACCTCACCAGTTAATTGTCAAGTTTAGTGAATGTGTTTGAGGAGGAAAATCATCAAACTGTGCAGGACACCGACCCTTCAGGACCAGAGTGTGAGACCCCTGCTTTAAAGTATTGCATCTCATTCCAAAAGCATCCTGGACTGAGACACTCCTGATAACTTCATTGTGGTTTTTGTTCAGAACAGGCTGTTTTTAAAGCTAAATTTGGACACAGTTACTGTACGGCATTTATATATTCCACAAACCTCTTTTATATGAAAAAAACAACAAAAACAGGTTTTATATGATTTGGGCTCTTTAAAACTATGCATGTTTTCTTTCTGTTTCTGCTGACTGGTAACCAGTGCATGAGTGCACTGAGATCAGTGCTGGAGAGACCTGTCTTGTGCTGACCTGGTTTTAACCACACACACACACACACACAGACACACTTGTCATGGACAGTGTGTCCTCTACGTGCTCTGGTGCAGTATAGATTGTGTAGATATGGAGCTCACTCCTGAGTGATTAATCACGCTGCTCTGTAACGAGGGAAAAGTGTTAATGAGAGCAGAGCCACTTCCTCCACTCCACCTACATATACACACCAATCCTGACTTGTGTGTGTGTGTGCGTATGTGTGTGTGCAAGTGTGGTTGAAACCAGGTCATTTAGAATGTGGCTCTCCAGTAATGCACTCAAACTGCAAGCCAGGCCACTGCTGGGAAAGAATAGAGAAAAGAAAAACTACCAAACAAACAGGAAATGTGTGAAATACATAGTGTGGTTACTCAAAAGAACAAAATGTTCAAATAATTGGGTGGCTTATATGTCTTATAGCATTTGATACGTCCAAACAACTCTTTTAGCAAGTTCTGGTGGTCTCTATTATTCCGCACGGAGTGGGTTCTTTAAGTGGGTTCCTCTCCGAGTTGGTTCTTTGCTCTGGAATATGACTGTTATGCAACATCGGCTTCACATCATCAGCAGGACGCTGTAAGAAACCAATAGGCTCCCTATCAACAATGTGGATCCTGTGGCATTTTAAGCTGTTTTAAACGATTTATGACCTTTTTTAATAATGTGGTTACACTTCATGACTTGCAATCCTTTACTGGAAGTGACAAATATAAAAGATTTTCATGCTTGTGTTCTCCCCAAGCATGCTAAGCTGTCCAGTCACACCGTATTAACAGCAGTACAAAAAGATATAGTGGGGCTTCACGTCTCTTTCCAGTGTTGGTGAACTTTAACGACTTTACTGGAGCCCCTACAATGGTACTTAGGTAATTTTACACCAATTAATAATATGTAGCTGTGAAAATGTACTAACATAACCTAGTACTGAACATTACTTGGTTAAAGGAATGGTTTGGCAAATATAGTGAAATCTATACAATTTTCCACCTGCTGTAGCTATAGGGTGTGTCTGAAATTGTGTGAGTGCACTGCAATGTAGTGCATTGTGCGCACTGAGCACTTCCTTCTGTAGTGCACACTGCCATTGGTAAGTATTGTCCTAAATGGAACACTAACGTTTTGCACTTAGCAGATGTGACGAACTAACATTTGATTGCGATTCTTCAGCCCGCCAAAATATCTGCCGGCTTTTGTTTACACAATGAATTTCCTAGTGATTTTATTTGCTTTTGTTTTTGTTTTGTTGCCTACGCTTGTGCTTGCACCAGCATTTCATTGTTGGCCGCCATTATTCCATTTTAAAAACTTGCCAAAAGTTTACGCTACGTAGTCAAAATGGCGTCCGTTTATTACGAGTAGTGTCCATTGTTCCGCACTGCATTTTTTGGCCATTTCAGGGCACCATCCAGGTACTTTCAGAGTTTTAGCTTGGTTGTCAGTGTGAACACATTATGCACTAAAACATAGTGTTTGAAATGTACAAGTGTGAAATTTTGGACGCACTCAAAGTCAATCAGCTAAAATCTTTCTTCTTTAGTTTAGAACTTGAGCTACAGGGCCTACACTGCTATAGTGGTCAAAAATCACCAAAGTCTTTTCACAGACTTGTAAGTGGGGATTGGGACATGCCATAACTTTGCTTTTAAAGTAAAAGTAAAATTTTTAAAATGAACAAAACTTCACTGTGGCAGCTTGTTTAGAAAACCCCTCACCCCCTCAAAGGTAGGAGTGCTGATCTAGAATCAGTTTTTGTGACAATGAAACATGAAGGAAAATTGTCCTCCTTTTGGCGTAATTGTGAATACCAGCCCTTGTTCACACACACGACTGTGAGTCCAGACACAGCTCCAACACCATCATCAAGTTTGCTGATGATACCACCATTGTGGGCCTGATCAACAATGATGATG
>JBBPDB010000153.1:14686450-14715190 GCA_037974465.1 Brachypetersius altus | reverse complement strand
AGGTCACTGTGTGTCTTAACAAACAAAAACATTCCTCTGAAACTGGTCAGGTTCAGGGACTGGACTGGAAATGAGAGAACTTTGAAGGTCATTCAGGAAGCCTGGAGAACTGTTCCTCAAGATCATATTAAAAAGTCTGGAAATAAAATATGAAGAAATGACGGATGGCTCAAGACGTTTGCACACGACTGTATGTACGGTGCCCTTTTGGATTAAAACACACTTATGTGACCTGGTCTCTCATTGGTGGACCTGAGGAAAACTGGGACTCGCCCTCAAACACACTCAGACATTTTTCTCCTTTTATTAAACTGAATTGAATTTTGATGCGAACATGTAACTCTGGTTCTTGCGAGTGAATCTTACGTTTTCAGATGTTGCCGTGAGAACTCCTTTCTCATCTTCACTTCACTTTATGAACACACATCTGGTCTCAGACTCTACAGACACCCTTCCTGTTGCACTACATCAGTGCAACACATTTTTATAAGCAAAACCACAACGGAATAAAACACACCCACCTTTACAAAAGACAGGCTATTTTCGAGAAACACATGAAAAACTGCTTATACACACCTTAACACCTTGAATCTTAACATATTCAGTTATAAATATGTACTTATTATTCAGCAAAGGTCACAAATTGCTTGAAAAAATAGTAGTTTGAGTGAACAACTGAGATTTATTCAAACACACAGGTCCCTCAGACTTTAAATGGTTAATTATTGAACAGTTATTGATTATGTAGCATCACAATTATCCCCACATGCTATAATTTTATTTGAATTATTTCATAGCTTCACGTAAACAAGTAGAGAAAATTAGCAGATGGGAAGATTCAAGGCTTTCAGTCTAGTCTACGTCAGTCTTTGTAGAAACAACAGATTTTATTATGATCTGAATTTAATGGTACAACTTTTTTGCTCAAACAGCAATTTCTTGACATTAAAATAAACAAAGCTCAAAAAATGTCAGAAGTGCAGACTCTATACTGTCAATACTGAATGTGAACTGAATGTAAATGGAAGTAAATATACAATAACATCCTTGCAACTGAACAGTGACCCCTATTAAGGCTTATAATTCAGTTTGTACAATGAATAATTAACTGCTATGAAACTCAAAGGATTGCACACCCCTGGTCAAATGACAAGCATTGTTAATATTTACAGAGAACACTTAAAGGTCCCGTGTTCTGCATTTTTTTTGTGTCTCTTCTTTGTTCACATGATGCCCAGTGATATTTTGTCCAGTGGGTTTTGTACCAACAAGATTTATTTACATGTTTATCAATTAAAGGAGCTGTTCTTTTTGTTTACTGTGCCTTTACCTGTGTTTTTCTTTATATTTTCACATATGCAAATGAGCTCTGTTCTGATTGGTTGCCCTGCATTGAAAAAGCAGCCCAGGCTGAAATCCTCAATTTAACTGCAACATGAATGGGTGTGGCTAAGCTTCTCTATACTGCACAAGCTCATTATGTGGAGTCACTGTTTTTGTGACATCACAAAAGCAACAAATTTGAACTACAAACTGATTTTGCAGCTTTGAAGAGTGAATGGTTTATAATTAAGTGTTACAGTGTCAGACTCTTATTTTTTAACGAAGTGGGCTCTTTAATTACGGCATTTGACCTGCAAATTTTTGTCACCTGTATTTATTTGTTTGTACTAGCAACTAGTACTTTTGCAAATTTTTTTTTATGTTGAATTAAGTTTGATAGCTAAAAAATAAGTGTAATAGTTCCAGCTTATTCAAAATGCTGCTGCCAGAGTTCTCGCCAAAACCAAGAAAAGAGATCAAATCACTCCACTGATCCCGGATCAGTATAGAACTGATTTCAAGCCGTTACTTAACAAAGTTACGTAACAAGGTCTCTCAATGGTTTGGTCCCTAAATCCATCTCTGATATGTGTGGTGTTTATGATCCTGGTGGGTCTCTGAGATCTGCAGGAGCTGCTCAGTTAGTGGAGAAAACTGAAACTAAACCGTGTGAAATGGTGTTTATCCACTATGCTGTTCAACCAACTGCCCATCAGAATCAGAATCTGCAGCTTTAAAAAACTACTAAAACCTGCACTATTTTCCTCCACCTTCTTTTAAATATCTGCACTTCCATCACACTTTTAAGCTTCCTTTTTATTTTTCTGTGTATTCTCCTGACCTTGGCTTCTTCACATTGCCACTTTAATGCGGCCCACATCGTATTAATACGTGTACATTTTTGAACCAGCTACCTTTACATTTTTATATTATCTTCTTATTTCACTTACTTTTCTATTTCTTGTTGTACTATTACTTATATGTCTACTTATGTTTATGTAAAGTTGTGGCGAACATAAGAATTCCATTATGTGTAGTGTTATCTGTACATGACAATAAAACTTTATTTTTTTACTTCCTATTTTTATGTAAAGCACACGTTGTGTTTGAAAATGGCCTAGAGAAATAAATTCCACTTGACTAATGTTTTACCCAGTGTGATAAAATCAGGTAATAACGGTAACAGAATGGAGGCGGAAATGTGCGTTCTTTGTAAATGATGTACTTATTTACACTGAAAAAAATGACAAAACCTGGAATCCGGCCCAGACCTTTCCAGCAACTTGGGCTGTTATTTTCACCCAACAGGATCTGAAACGTCCGTCCCTCTAGAGCCAAGACCTGGTTCTTCTGGAGCTGGAGGCCGATGGTAGGTGCGGGCAGTGGGGGTGGCAGACGCACGACTCGATGACCATGACCCTGTGCTTGGTGAGGGCTGTGTGGGGGCAGCGGAAGGGCACCCAGGCGGTCCTGGTGCGGTGGGGGGTGCAGCAGCGGGTATCGGTGCAGGAGCCGCAGTACAGTGGCCTGTAGAAGCGAGTGCTGAAGCAGCCCTGGTGCTCCATCCTGACGGGGAGGGCCGAGCGGCGGCTGCTCTCGCACACACCCAGTCCCTGGAATGCAGGGCCTCAAATAAACACTGGCGGGGCAAACACTGCACAGCGACAGCACTCATCAATCACACCAGGGGCTTGTTTTACTTTTACATTAAAGGAACAGGCAACCCCACAACACCAAATCTGCTCTGGATAAGCACGTCTGTTTTTCCCCCCATGCTGATTACAGAGGTATAAAATAATAGGCTACATCTAGTCTAAAGCACTGTTGGGAGCTATTTTGTAAAATAAACGACCTCATGCTTGGCCTCCTACCTGCTCGAGTTGTTTACTGAATGGAGTATTTCTTCAACCTGACTTACTGCAGACTTACTGCAGACTTATTGCAGATCAGTTGTTTATTAAAAAACTACAGAAAATGGCCTGAAAACAAAATGGAAATGTTTAGTTTTGCCATCTTGACATCAGTTTGACGTGGAAAGTGAAAATGTGATGTGTTAACATGAAATGTACTTAACATTTTCTGCATTTCACTGCACTGACTACAGGTGGGCTGTAATCGGCTCATCTTAGTGATGAACTGATTCATCTGAGTGATGGGGAGAGGGAGGACCACCCTACTCACCCAGAGAGAGAGAGAGAGAGAGAGAGAGAGAGAGAGAGAGAGAGGGGACAGTTATACTGAGTGATGGGGGAGTGGGACGACCACCCTAGTCATGGCTGTGGTGTCACTGGGGACTGAACACTTGATCGCTTGATTGAAGGACACAACACTTTGCTGGTTGGGTGCCCCTACTTTACATGCAAATATGTTGTTTTTCAGTAAAGAGATCAGATGAGAACAGATGTGATAGAGGTTTCACTTCCCATTTCAAGACATCACTACATCACACTAAACGTTGGCCACAGATTCAGTCCTCCATGGCTAGGGCCTTGCTCTCTGTACATGAAACTGACGTTTACAAAGGATTTTTAAAAAGAGATAATATCTACATAATATCTAACATGACAACATGCATTAGCGTTTATATTGAGACAAACAGAAGCGGAAGGTTTGTTGAGTCACACTGTGGAACACTGCCCCCTGTGGGCAGGGTGGTTTCGCATCTTGCGGGCACATCCCTGTGTGAGACAATCATCTCGTTCACACACACACACACACACACACACACACACACACACACACACTCCCAGTCTAACATTATTGCACACCACAGATTTTTACCATTTATCTATTTCTTTTACACCAAGCATTTCTGTATACAGCATATAAAGTATTCATATTGAGCATTTTTCTTTTATACCGAGTTTTTTATTTAGATTTCATTTATATTTATATTACATTGTTATTATCTCTGTGTCTTTGCAGTCATTACATAAGAACTTTCCTCTGGGATTTTCTGTTTCTGATTGATAAACTGCAGATTTTTATTCTTGTTAAACTCTGGGAAATTGTTGAGTGAACAATTATGAATGAAAATATGGGAAATAAACCCAGTTTCCTTCATAAGATGAGACATAAAGTGCATTAAGGGGGTCAGCAGATCAGTGTTGGATATTTAAATCTGAATAAACAGTCTAGAATTTGACTCTGCCGGCCAGGTAATAGTCAGACCTGCACTGTTACAGATTCTCTCATCTTAGAAAGGAAACTGGGTTTATTTAATATCTTTTCATTTATAGTTGTTCACTCAAATAACTTTCCAGAGTTTAACAAGAATTAAACAAAGGTAGTTGATGAAAGGAATGGGTAAGTGGTAAAACCTGTGGTGTGTTACTGTACTGCCTCGGTCTGACTCACCAGCTGGAGTGTGTTGGTGGGGGCGGCGGAGGAGCAGGGCCTGACCTGGCACAGTCTGGTCTGAGTTTGAGGGCGGCAGTTCCTGTTTGACCTGCGGGTGGAGACACCTGGTCCGCAGCTGTGCGAGCACGCGCTCCACTCGGTGCTCTGCTCGGGGCAGTCGGACCGCGGGACCCTGCCGGACCCCACCGTGTCCCGCCACGACCTCAGGCCTCGGTCAGCTGCTGTGGTTCACAGAGCATAAACATCCTCAGTGTTTGATCGGGAGCTGTGACCCCCCAAGACCAGTGTATCTCAGAACTCACGACTCTCTGCACGATCGTTCTATTCTGGAAAGGATTATTGACTCAAGCGAAGCCCACCAGTGACTTTCTAGAAAACATAACAAACCCAGGCTCTCGACCACCCTGGAGCATGGCGGGACACCAGTAGGTGTCCGACCGCGGGGTTATTTAAAGCTCAGAGGAGTTTACTCATCATAAACTGATGAGTTTATTTTCCACCCAGAATACCATTGTATTGAATCTGTTGTACATGGGTGGCCAAAAGTCTGTGGACACGTTTCTCCCGGAATCAGGGGTTATTCAGAGGCGTGGGTGGAAAAAGTTTGTCGACACGTTTTTCCTAGGAATCAGGGGTGTTAGCAGGAGGGCCCTGTATCCTTCACGGAGGGCTGGATGTTCGAAGATGGCTGTGAGGAGTTCACTGCATTCAGCCACGACTCCACTGAACAACACTGGGGGGACTGTAGACGCGGTGTTTCGCAAACTTAATCCTAGAGGCCCACTGCTCCCAAACCACAAAATCCAACTAACTGGCTAATAAAAATACCCGTAGGCATGGGGCCTCCAGTAATAGGGCTGGCACAAACTGTTCAACACTGGGCATGTTGATCTTGTGCAGCTGCTCCAGAGCCCATTTTATTGGCCAGTGCGTTTCTATAGAGACAGCTGTGTGTGGACAAATGAATGGGTGCAATAGATTCATTATTAGCACAGAAATGCAGTGTAACAGTGCAGGTCTGACTCCTATTAACTGGTTGTTGGTGATGCAGAGTCAAATTCTAGACTGTCCTTTAACTTTAAACACACTCTTTCACTGTTTCATCTCATTGGCTGTTGCTTAATAGCTTCTTAAATATTTAACACTTGTCTGGTGCTCTACATTATAATTACGATTATAATTATATCGGGTGGCTTTTAATAGGTCAGTAGTAATGAATAAAAAAATGACATTTTCTGGCTACTCAAGGAACTCAAAAGGTGAACATAATGTAAAAGTATTTATTTGCTAAGAGTCTTGAGTGTATTTTAGTACTTTCTACATTCAAATGCAGAATGTCTACACTGGTAGTGTTTGTAATAATATTCTAATTTCTATTGTCAAGTTTGATGAACAGCTTCATACAAAAAGAGAACTGAGAAGCTGTTTAATGACACATTCCTAATGTAAGACATCCTTAATGATGATAATTAGTATAAAACACTTGTCATATCATGGGTTATGTGGTGTAAACAGCACGCCCACCCAAAAGTTTCTTTAAAGTGCTTTAAAAAGTGTAGCTGTACCCACATTAAGCTTAAATATTATTAGAATATGCATCGTACATTAACCCAGACAAGCAGCCGGCAGAAAGAAAGAGAGCAAAATTAAGTTGCTCTTGTAATATGATCGTAATTTCCACCATCCTGTACAGGCGAGCGTAGATTAATCAAACCGCGCGCTGTGTCTACGGGCTAATTTTCCACTCCAGCAGTGCCTTGACTTTTTAAAAGGCTTCCGCCCAGGAAGCAGCTCAGCTCTTCCTATAGCACACGGCTCAGCCAAGCTCGTCTTCATGAACTTAATGGATCTCGCTTAATTAAATTACAGTCTGCTCATCCAACTCTTGAGTTTCAGTAAATATCATTTCACACCTCACAATTAGCTTAATAGTGCTGTCAGCGCATCCGTCCTCTGCAGCTAAAAACCCGCGGCCCAAGGACGCCTCGTTAGAAGGTCTAAAACCAGGAGGATGCAACAGACGCATCGACGCAAACTAGCACTTAACCCCTTAAATCTCCCTTGTTACAACCTACAGCCAAAAAGTACAAGGACTACAACACAAACTCAGTCATAGAACACTGTAATAAAGGTTTAGAACCTCCAATGGGTCCTGACCTTGTAGGGTAGGTTGGGCCAGAGTTGCTAAAAAAGGGTTAACTATTATAGGGCTCTTACTATACCCCTTTCTTGCGCTTTATTTTTTTTTCCTTTCTAAGAGGCTAACTGTAATCCATTTTTACAAGCTAATTTTACAATCTCCGTCCTCTGGAATCAAACAGGCTGTCACTGTGCCTTTAAAACTTTATTTACAAATGTATTTATTCATAAAGATTTATAAATTATATTTGTTCTGAACACTTCAGTACAGATTGGGGTGCGAAACTGCTGTAGCCTGAACAAGTGGATGTAAAGTACTGTGGAAAAGGTCTTGAGGAACAGTTCTCCAGGCTTCCTGAAGGACTTTCAAAGACTCATATTTCCAATCCAGTCTCTGAACCTGACCATTTTCAGAGGAATGTTTCTGTTGGTTAAGACACACAGTGACCTACGTATGAATCGTTCAAGCAAAACAAAGAGCATCTAACTGAAGTCCTGAACCAGTGAAGAACCAGGAGCAGATGATTCCAGATGATCAGGCGGTGATCAGTATACTGCAGGTGCTGAATGCTGAGTGGTTGGAGCTCCTTTATCTAAGCTTCTTGTATCTTCAGGTCAGTTCATGCAAATGTGCAATCAAACATGTATTCGGGGTAATGTCATCACACAGTATTTTTTTAAAATACACTAAAACATGAATGCATCACATTTTACATTCACTAAATGCTTATTTTAACGCTGGTTTTCTTGTGGTAAAAGGGCAAAGTGGAAAAATTACGTAAGCTTTAAGTTTCAGGGTCATAAAGCTATATATTTTAATGCATTTCTTAAATGCTCAAGAATTTCTGTGATTAAAGCCTGTGACTATAATAGACCAACACAGGGTTAGATGCCTTCTGTACACCATTATATCCCACAGTTAAATTGGTATTAGTATTATATTTTTTCACATTAAACCAAAATTAAGTGTATACCACATTAAAATTGACTGCTAGAAAGCAAACTCCTGTATGATCTATCTGTATTTAATCAGAGTTAGGCTGCAATGAATTTGATGGGTCGGGTCACTCAGCCTATTTAACAGTGTGTGCTTTTACTAAATAAAGAGAAATTAATTATTATTTATGGTAATCAATTGTAGGCCACAGATGCGAGACAATCTGAGCTATAGATCAAGTCCAAGAAACTTTCACACTCACTCTTTAGAGATGAGTTAGCCTGGAGGACCATGTGATTGTCCTGCTCCAATTATTGCAAGTCAGTGTTCTTTAACAACTCTCACATGTCGACAGGCCCTGCCTCGGCATCGATAGCAGACCTGGAGGAACACCATCAGCCATTAATTGCAATGAATTATTTATACTATTGAGCATTTTGACCTCTTTTGCCTCTTTCCTTAGCTGCCCTGGTGCAAATTCCATGTAGTGCATTAAGTATCAGTGAGAGGGGACTTCCAATTGGACCTTCTAATGATGGTAATATTGTGTCTTGTACTTTTCCAGGTTCACCTCTGCAATCGCCTTCAGTGAAGAGGAGCACAGAACTTTGCTCAGTGTGAAAACTGTACTTCAAAAAACAACTGTCTGGCTATAAAATCAAATTGACCCTTTCTTATAGGGATCTATGACCTTATGACACCAGAAGAGTTCTCTATACCACACAATGCCTTTAAATCAGCCTGTGTACAAGAAACCCACAAATGTGTAGGAATGATAGTATTACATTGGAGCCACAATGCTCGAGTAGCTCAGACGTGATGGAAAATCACGGGTTGTGGTGGCGTAGTGTGTAGGATACTTGCCTCCAGACCAAGAGGTTGTGGGTTTGAATCCTACCTTCAGCACCACCACCACTGGGTCCCTGAGCAAGACCCTTAACCCCGAGCTGCTCCAGGGGGACTAACCCCTCGTTGTTAGGGAATGGAAGTCGCTTTGGATAAAAGCGTCTGATAAATAATGTAAATGAGGCTTGCCTTTTACATCAGTGCTTGAGTACAGTGCACAGTTCTCAGCTTGATTGTTGCCACTGACGTGACGAAGGCCCCATCAGCCAGTCAGCTTCATTAACATGTCATCTGTCTCCAGGGTGAAAGACATGTGAAAATTATGACTCAAATTGCTCAGATTTTGGTGCCCAACAAGACTCCAGACTCCAGTGTCCCTCTGAGCAAATCCCACTGAAATGAATAGTCGCTAATGCTAAAGGTTCTTGAGTTCTTGAGATCCTTCACTAGCTCCATAATTTCATATTATGTGCATATTAGGCATGAAGCAGTGTGCCTGAATGAAATCTGAGTTTATTTCTACCTTCTGCACCTTCTACACCTTCTATCTTCTCTCTCTCTTTATCTCTCTCTCTCTCTGCTGGTGGTCTTGTATCATCGTTTCCCAGTCTTCCAGAATACCGCATTCCAGAATACATTCCGAAATTTCACACAAACCCCCTCCTGAAAAAAAAACTCCCACTTCCAGGCTTCGTAATCTAGAACCGTGTTTTGGCCACGGCTGGAAAAAGAATCCCACTTCAAAAGGATTACAAGCCATGGTGGTATCAAATCCTAATGCGGTTATCACACACACACACTGAGATCACTCCCTGGGGTAATAAAACCTACAGCACTGTAGCTGGGGAGGAACACTGTATTTTCCACCACTTCAGCTCACCCTCCCAGGGGATTTCTCAGCAGCCACCAGGCCACTTGAACACTTTAACAGTCATTGTAATAAATATTACAGCTTATGCGTGCCGGTGTTGAAGTGATATTTGCTTAAAAATGGACAAAAGCACAGATGAAAACAGTAGTAGTAGCTAGAGTGAAGTCTGTTTGTACTTTGCTCATTTGTGTATATAAGTTTGGTTTTAAGGTCAAATATGTGATGAGCTTCCGTTATTTGCTATGAATTTCATAGCTCAGGAACAAAATTAAGAAACCAAACCACAGAAAGCACATATGTATTGTCTGAATGACTTAATTTGGAGCAAGGGGCAAATCAGGGGTGAACTATTGCTTCAATAATGACATGATAACTTGTAGAGAGAGACTTGGGAGGTTTCATTACTGTTTTGGCACCATGTTAGCATTAGGAGTGAGCTCTACACAGAAGAGTGATTATGTCCACAGAGAGTAACACAAAGTCATCAGATGTGAGATTAACATGACAAACAGACAACATGGCAAACTGACAATAGGCAGAGGCCACCTCTATAAACAGCACCTCCTGAATCATCACAAGGCTCGAGCTTTCATTAAACACATACAAAAACAATGTTCACCACCACTGGAATATAAGACTTGTGACAACAAGCATGTATAATTGCACACACATAGATTTGCATATAATAGAGACCCTACACACACACACAGACTCAAGGGCTGCAATCAATTATGGAAGAACGCTGAAGTGCTATTTGCTTTAAAGCAAAAGCATTCTATAGTCATCATCAGAGTCACAAATATCTAGTGTTAATGTCAGAGGAGAAGGAAATTTGAATACCTGATATTTGAATGCTTTATTGAAGATATCAAAGTCTTGTCATTACTTTTAGTTTTTCATTGTCAAAGCATTTGGATAAACTAAATGTTATTTCAATATAAGTCATCAAGTGAAAATATTGGGAAAATAAATCATTATTTTGTGTAGAAAAGACTAAGCTGACATAGCTAGGCAAATTAGGGAATATTCTAGCAAACAGAATTTAAAAAAAAAAACAGAATTTAGGAATAAATAACTATACAAAAGGGCTGTTGGCAATATAGGGGTTTATATCGAGAAGACTGTATTTGAATCATGAAGTAGCTCATTTGCACATTGGCCTGGAATTCTTAGTAGAAAACCTGCTTAACTGGCCCCACCTGTGTGAATTGCTGTAGACCATCTATATGGACCTGTCAGTTGAACGCCTGAACACTTTTCTCTTAGCACCTCTTTTAGTAAAGCTGGCCCAAAATATGTTAGTTCATCATATAATAACCGAGAAATTAACTGATGGTAAAAAAAACCCCACCTCAGTATTCACACACTTTTGTCTCTTGTCAAGTTGAAGAGTATCCGTCTCATGCTCAAACATATGACATCGGTCAGTCTCCATTGTGTGAGCAGGCTGGTTGGCAAAGCAGCTGCAGTAAAAGTGTCAGAAATGGAAATATACTACCTTTACCTTTGTCCAAGCCCTCGGAGCAGAACAAAAGGGCACTACTGACATTACAGCCCCTCCTTTACTGCTTCAGCATGGAGCGCACCTCCCCTGCCTGCACCTCCTAAATCTCTTGGGAAACTGAGAAGGCCCCTCTTTTCCATAAGGTTGGGTTATTACTGAGATTTCGCCTCACTAACTGAAACACTAGCTCTCCTGCTCATTCTTGTGCATCTTCACTAAGGCTCAACCAATGCATATCGACTGACCCAACGTCTGTTGGCTGACCCGTTGTGGGTAGAAGGATGTATTTATATTTGTTGTATATTTCCATTTGTTTGTCTCTTTTTTGTTTTGCTTTGTAGAGCACTTAGGATCTGTTTCTGCTGTTTTAAATGTGCTGTATGAATAAATCGATCTTGACTATTGACTTCACAGTTGGTGTTATGTATTTTCCTGATGGTTTTATTTCACACTAGTTACAGGTAAAATGCGTGTGGTGTTAGAATAGAGGCTGGATGTATGTGTCCGTTAGCAAACAGGGAAACCAACCCAGTGAAATAAACATCGGGGAATTAAAACAGAACCAAGTGTGGAATAACACAATAATTAGAAAAGCATGAAAATAGTAATAAAGGGCAAACTGTGGCAAATGACAAAGGTAAATCATGCAGGGGCCAGACAACCGCAGACGGAAACACATACAGAAACATGATGAGAAACATCTGGGACTAGGAGTTACACACAGGTGCACACAGTGAGGAGGAGGTGGGACCAGGGTGGGAGACTAAAACCAAAACAAAAACAAAAGCACATGGACAAGGCACATGGAAAAGCATAAACAAAGACACAGAAGAGGCATAAGGACATGTAAAATGTTACAATGTGACTGATTCTAGATGCATTTGATGGTTTTCTAATGGGATCTAAAGATATTCTGCAGAATATTAGTAATGGTAACCATTAAACCAGTGACCCTTAGGAAGCAAAATGAAACAAAAACAGGCCCTGCTTGCGCTGTCAAAACAGAACTGACCCACTGAAGCATGGACTACTCTGAAGATGTGCTGTGGTGTCTGGCACCAAGGCAATCATTATTAGCTCATGAAGTCCAGTTCCGAATTGGGGTCTCGATGGATTGGTCTAGCTTGTCCATCATATGGTCCAGTTTTGGTGCTCACACAGTTTTGGAGGTGCTTTTGGCAGTGGACAGGGGTCAGCATGGGCACTCTGACCAGTCTGTGTCTACACAGCCTTGTACGCAACAAGCTGCAATGCACTTTGTGTTCTGACTCCTTTCTATCATAGCAAGTTGAAGGTTTTCTGAGGAATTGGACCAGGCAGGTTAGCCTATGCACCCCATGTGCATCAGTGAGATTTGGACACTCATGACCTTTTCACTGATTCAGCAGTTGTCCTTCCTTGGGCTAGTTTTGGTAGGTACTAACCAATGCATACTGGAAACATTCCACAAGACCTATTGTTTTGGAGATGATCTGACCCAGTCATTACAAGCAAGCCATTGTCAAAGTCACTCAGTTCTAAACACTTGTCTATTTTTCCGGCTTTCAACTGACTTGCAGCCTAATGCCCCTGGACAGGTGCCATTGTAACATGATAAACAATGTCATTCACTTCACCTGTCAGTGGTTTTAATGTCATGGCTGATCATTGTGCATGTTTGCGTTCGTGTGTATGTGTGTTTCTCACTGTGCCATGAGGTAAATGAGCTTCAAGTATAAGACAAAGGCCTCTTCAAGGTTTAATCTGCACTCAAGAGTGTTTCCTCTCCATTTCCTGACATGGCTGATGTGCTCTTCAGATTCAGTGCTCTGCACCGCCAGGATGAGTGCTTGCTGAGGCTAATTGCCTCATTATTTATACGAAGTGTGTATCACGTAAGCGTCCTTCACACTGGGAGATGAGTGTCGTTTTTGATTGATCGGATTTCCGACCTGCTCCGTGATCTTGGGCTGCGTGTGATTTATGCTAGAGTGGAATTGCATGACCCTTATCAGGAGTTGTGTTCAACAGGCACAGGAAACTGGAGAAGACAGAAACAATTGTCCAGCCATGGACAACAGCTGCTTCCTCAACGATTACATAACTGGAGCCCGTGTCCATTGTGTATGTGAGTGAGGAGCATACTATAGGGCATTGTGTGTTTAGTGTGAATGTACCATTATTTGGCACGCTGGGATGCAGAGAAGAGTGCTATTTGTTTTACACTCAACTTTTGTGCTTTTCAGTTTCTGATTTCATTACAGCTTGTAAGACACATATAGCCTCTCAGAACTCTCTGTAATGTGAAGTGAATTGATTTATTAGGATTCGCCCACACACCCTCTTTTGTAGCAGACCCTAAGTGGTTGGACAAGCTTTTCCATTGGAAAAAGTGTCTACATTTCATTGAAATTTCATTCGATTCCATTATCAGCTCTCCTCCTGGAGATCTACTTTCCTGTCATGTTTAGCCCAAAACTGCATCTAACTTGTTCATTAACTAGTTTATGACCAGATACCTATTCAACACAAGTATGCAAACTCAAAAGACAACGTCCAGCCAGTGCATAGCAAATGCCGGGTCCTGCTCTTACAAGTATACAAGTTTGTGCTCTTATGTTATTGTGGTGGTTAAAACAAGGTGTTGATAAAGAAGTCAGTCAGGGTCAATACAAGGGTCAGCTCTTCTGGTTGTGGGACACATACTTGGGGGCCCTTTAAAACACTCAAGGTGGTGAAAAAGAACAAATCATAGAGTCTGTACATGGAATATAGTATTATTGCAATTGCCATAACAACTCTACATGTTGACAGTAGAAGAGTGGATGTGTTACTTGTTCTATTGGAATCAATGAATAATAATCACATATTTGTCTAAACATCTGTATAAATATATAGGTTATGAGTAAGAATCAGGCACAACAGGCTAATGACAACAGGTGAATATAATTGTGCTTGGCTGTGGGACATGTAGTTGACCACTGTGTAAAATGTGGGCCCTTTGTGGCTCTGATTTAGAAAAATCGTAGATGCTCTCCTGAGTCAAACCTGTGCAGTATGAGATCTGTAGCATGTTTGTTCATTTTACAGTTACTGATTCTCTCTCTCACACATACATAGCCTTATATTCATCTGTCTATTTTGCAGCCCCTCTGATTACAAATGAAGAAGATTACAAATGAAGAGAGATCCTTCCTTTTCCTTATCTTCTGACCAGCATTCCATTGTAAAATATCACATACTATACATGCCTTATTCAGTATATGAGTATCGTGGCATTAACAGTGACAGACTGTGATCCTTTGTTTGTCTCTAAAATACTATGAAACAGCATTTTGTCTAATCTGGATGCTGTGATAAATGTTTTGGAAAAAAAACCATATATTTCTAATGATATATATAACAAGAAAAACATGAACTGACTGCATATTTATGAGGAGACTGCATGTCAGGGTAGTTGAATTTAATAGCACATGTAACTTCATAACTGTGGGTCACACTCAGTATTTGTCATGACATGCACGACCTACGATTACACCAGTGATTACACATGACAGCTAAAGGCCTGGGAGAACATAAAACTGACTGAATATTACAAAACAAATAAGATATCTGTGTTTGATCAACGTTTGAGTGTTATTGAGAACTATTAGGAATATCAACACCTGTTTTACCATATGAACAAACATCATCCTGAAACACGTGCAAACATGCCCCCTTCTAATGTATGAACAAGTTAATAAGCAAAAAACTGCTGTAAGCAAAATCATACACTCTAATACATTCAGAGACATAGGCACTCATGAGCACCCCTCATGAAAGCTATAATAAAAAATTAGACACACTATAGTAAAGCTCCCATCCTGGAGGGCCTGTGTCCAGTACAGTGCGGTGACCTCATTCAACTGATCTGTTAATTGTTTACTAGGTGCGTTTAAGTACCTAGGGTAACTACTAAACTGTGCTGGGTCCTGCCCTTTCAGGACGAATTGTGCATCTCTGCCTGATGGTTTTCATTGGTGCACACAAATGACTGCAAAGGACTGCAAGACTGTAAGTGTGCCACTTGAAACAGGTCTATAATCATTGATCACTTATTTGTCAAGTGTTTATCTGTGAGACTTTTACTTTTGTAATGGACTTACGGTTGTGAATGTACACTGTGCCATAACCACCACTGGACCGCAGTGTTACTGGAGGGTTTAAAGTAGTCTGTTAGTGTAAAGGATCAGGCCGGCAGTGGTCTTGTGGTCAGGTACTGGGAAAGGACAGATAAATTAGACAGAGCAATAAAAAAAACAGCTACACTACTATACCACAAAAATCTGTCACTACTGTCCTGAGAATGGTCTACCGGCCAAATAATATCTGCTCAGTGGTCTAACCTTGCTGAGCGTTTTCAATTAAGAGAGAATGAGGATGAGCAAATCCCTACTGAGTGCATTTGTATAAAACAGCCAGTGTTTATGAGTATTTTATGTGACATTTCTTTTTTACACCTTAATGATACCATCAAAGCTGAGAGGGCAAATGCTCACATATGGTTCCTCTAAGTCACCTTAAACACCAAAACTCAGTCACTGGAAAGCTCAGCACGCTTGGAGGAGAACATTTACTGCCAGTTCTGTCACATCAGCTAACAGACACCCCGACTGGTTAGCATTTTAAGGGTCATCCTAATTACCTAGACAAGGCTGTGGCATTGGCAAGGATTGGGCTTGTGATCTTACAACGATAGGGTCAGTGCTTTTACTGTTGTACCGTTTGATAGTCCTCAAATTTAAGGATTCAGATTTTTAAAAAACTTCTTATGCTGGAATAAAAGGATTTTGGCTAATATTCTGTAAAGTTTTTCCAGCCTTGTAACAGTAACTGTGAAAAAGTGCATTTGTGAGCATTGACATTACAACCTAGTGCATGTGAGACAGTGATTGTATGGATCTGTTCATGACTGACTTGCTTTAAAGCAACAGTGTGGTGCAAACATCAAACTTTTCAGATTTTCCTCTTGCCCCAAAAGAGATCTTTCACCGCACTGTCGCTTTAGCCCAAGCCATGAAAACCATGCAAATCGCCACTTCTTGGAGTTATCAGCGCGGCAGGGAAACAATATCTCTTCCCAGAAAGATAGAAGAGCACATTTCCATAAATGCGTTCTTTAATGTCACAACAGTCCTTTCACATCTCTCAGAAAGCCTCACGCTTGCCGCAGGGCGTCACTAGGGCCGGAGCGCCTCTCTCTCTTTTTGAAGGCCCATCTAAACCTGTTATGTACATAAAACCAGGCCGAAAATGCCAGCACCACCTAATCTCTCCTATCTGCATGAGGCAGTGGTGATAATTGGCCACAAAGCGCGGGCTGTAACGTGGGGACGGTGCAGTGCGCTTTTCCCATATCAATCAGCAAGGAGAGCCCAGTTAGCGCAGGGCTGATTGTTAGTAGGGGACCGAGGAGTGCGCCTCTTTTTTTAGGCTGGGCCCGGCGGGGGGTGGGCCCGCTCGCTCTCGGCCTCGTGTTCAGCCGTCCGTTTGTATCCGTCACCCCCTGGGCTAACCCGGGTCAATGGCAGCCTTTTGTCCACCCCGAGTACATTCTTCTGCTCCATTGTGCGAGCCGACGCCATTTAGGCATTTCTTTCTTTCTTCTTTTTTTAAGACTCATCCTTACAATTGCTTTTGTCAGGGGGACCCACAGCGCAGCATCCAATCGGCACAGGGGGTGAGAGACAGGAGGAGAGAGCTCAAAGAGAGAGAGCGAGAGGGAGAGAGAGGGATAAAGTTAGTAAAGTGAAAGGTAGTTGGATAGGATGGAGAAAAGGAAGGGATGGGTATTTTGGGTGATTATTCAGATAATGTGGAAAGATGCCATTCAAAGTCAAGTGTCATCAAGGAAGGCTGACATGAATCAGCCCATTGTAATACTTACAGGGCCTAAAACTCTATTAGTCTAATTATGATCAGTTCTTTTGCTGTCTTGTATACAGACTGCTGGACCTTTGATAACTTTTTTCTGGACTGTAATAACAGTTCTTCTGTTTAAGACTTATTCAAATCTCCCCCAGAACAAACTCTTAAAAAATAAAGGTTTCTAAATGGCGCTTGGTTTGAATATATAATTCTAGCAGAAAACTTTATGGATCCTTCACATAGTGTGGATGTTCCTTAAATGCCAAAAAAGGTTTGCACTCTCCAAATCTCTTTTAAGGAACTTCACATAATGTAAGAATAAACTCATTTAAGGGGACCCTTTATATTAAATGGAGGTTCACCAAAATGCAAAGTTCTAAGTCAACTGATGTATAAACATTGGGAATGAGCAAAACCAGCTGAATCACAACAGACAGAAGAACATCCAGTGAACATCCATGGTAATCTAAAACTGTGATACAGCCAGAGGCAGACACATCCAAATCATGATGCAAAAAGACAAAGTACAAGGCAATAGTCTGTAAATGGTCAAACAGCAAAAATGCTTGGTGTGCTAGTCGGCACATAGATCATTCTTTGCAAGAACATGCAGGAAACAGTGGGCTATTTATGAAGGAGATTAAGCTAGAAGCTAGATCCTCACCTAGCAATCAAAAGTCTTTCTGAAACTGATTGGCTGTTTTGAGCAGATTGTCTGGGTCGGGCTCTTGGTTGAGACCTTACATAAATAACCTCTGTTCTGGTTTGTTGCTCTGCATTATACATCATTCAAAAAGGATTCCGGATCAGTCCCTTTCTAGCACTTAATTGTTTTTTAGTCTAGGGCTGTTGTTTCAGTCTCACACAATTTTGCTCACTCCCACCTCCCAGTGCATAGTAATAGAGAAAAAATGTGAGCTCTCTTGGTGGTCTCTGATGACTTTTTTGAGAAAGACTGCTGTATACCCTGTAAAAATTTAGAAGGGGTTCATTGCATCAGTGACTTTATCAGTGACTGCTACACTGACTTTATTGTAAGTGTGGGCTGCAACAGCTGGATGACTGACGGTGCTAGTAGCAAGGAATCAGCTGGGTACCAGAAAGGTCAGAAGAAAAACAGCTCTTTATCAAACGCCAGCCCACTGCATGTCTGCTATTATAACACCAGAATAACATTCCACTCTGCATTCCATGTCTGCGCTTTCTGCCAAGCCCGTATCATAACACTGATCGATAAGAGCATAATCTGGTGTTACGCAACGTTTGAGCTTCCCCCTTCTCGCATTCTCATGACATCATCACTCGCAGGCTAGTGTGTGGAATCCCCCGAGGAGAGGGATAAGTTGCCGCAAATCTGTGAGGTCACTAATTAAATCAATGTGTACATAATGAGTGTACACACACACAGGCACATATACACACACACACTAAATCTGAGCAAGAGTTAATCTGGCTATTGTGCTCAGTGTAAACACCGCTTTCTCCAATGCTGGGTTAATCTGATTGGTTTATTTGGACAGTTAGTTCCCACAGTTGGCCCTGTACTTACTTGAGTCGTTCGTGGTTGTGTGTGTGTATCCGTGTGTGTGTGTGTGTGTGTGGTTGTTTTACTACCTCAAACCGGCTTGTGAAGCAATATCCCACTAGTCCAATGACACGCTCCATTCTATGCTTGTTTCTCTGATGCAGATCGATTTGTGTGTGCACTCACATAAATGTGATTTATTGATTAATTGGGAGTCCTCAGATTGATTGATTGGGCTGCTGCATGCTTGACCAGGCCAGGAATGTTCAAAGGTTCATTGCTGGGCTCTTCGTGTGTGTGTTCAGCAGGGGGTGGATCTCAGCTCATTGCATAAGAATGAGCAGACTCTCAGGGGAGAAGATGCTAGCAGGCTAATCCTCAGCAGTGCTAAAGATACTTAAGGACACTTTATGACTCTTCAAACGCATTGTTAACATCCTGAGGAGATTTATGGCATTCCACTCATCTGTCTTTAGAAAGAGCGAGCTGGAGCCAGACAATGGGCAATAACACACCCACACAGGCCTCAGATCAGCTGCAAGAGTCGCATGGTGCCCTTCTTGTTGGCCAAAACTCCCTTTCGCTTATCCGGGCTTCATTGTTTTTAAGGAAGGTCCATTCATGTCCACAGCTCCATGCATCAGGGTGCTCCAACAAATCCTAGTGTTTGTCTTTTGTCTGCATTGAGGAGAGGTCAGAACTCATGGTGCAGAGGCCAAAGTTGAGATGGCCTGCACAATAAGGGATAGCATTAAGGAGAAGATCGGGGGTCAGCTTAAATATGTGTTTGGAAATATTTCGCTCATTTTCATTTTCACGGCACTAAAGTTTCCTTTATGCAACAGTCCTTTATTATGACCACACAATCTGGAAAGGGCTGTGTGTTGTTATATCTGACAGTAGCAGCTTTTTTTCACACTTCCTGTATCATTCCTCTGAGCTGTGGTTCATTAACTATGGTCACTTTTCTCTAAACAGCTGGGACTACTTTTTGGAGGAAGTTACAAACATATGATTATCAAAAATGGAATTTGAAAGAGATTTCGGGCACCTTTGCTATACCATTTTTAACTCTGCATCACTGTGTGAAAAGTGAGAAAAGCACTGTTTGCAAAATAATATTTGTAAAAAGCATCATATACCTTCTTCATTTTCCTTGACCCTCTGGGCCCCACAGCAGTCGTTTCAGGCCCTGTAGCATTTCACTGAATGACCATAGTTTAGTGAGGTGAATTCACAGTCTCAAGGAACAGTTCTCCAGGCTCCCTGAAGGACTTTGAAAGACTCATATTTACAGTCCAGTCCCTGAACCAGTTTCAGATTATTTTTTTTGTTATGCTGCACAGTGACCTATGAATGAATCGTTCAAGCATAACAAAGCAGCCTGTCACAGTAAAATACTTGTTCCTGTTTCTTTAATCTACAGCAAAATTCAGAGGTGTAGGCATCTGATCCTCACTGGTGCTGCTTGGGGCTAGTGGTTAGGGATCAGTAGGTCATGGGTTCGCATCCCAGGACTGTTAGTGGCACCTCTGAGGTATCCTTGGGCAAGGTACTGTCCACTACTTCAATTGGGTAAAGTTAAATACAGAGAAAGAATTTCATTCTCTTCATGCTGTGCACTGAATACAGCCATGGTGTTCATGTATGACAAATGGATAATCATATGGAACTGGCAGACTTCATATAACCGAAGGAACTATGAATGATGCCATGTACCAAGATATTCTAGAAATGAATTTGCAGCCATCCATAATGATTATGAGACATGGGAGACTCTACCCTGGTTTTAGAGAGAGAAAATCAAGTGGCCCAGTCAATTATGAAGATTTGTTGGACAATCTACAGCTCAAGGTTCACAAGAGCCCCCCAGGAATCTTCAAGATTTAAGGACAGTCTGTAGGAAGCGTCTTGAAGCTGCCATTACAAATGAAGGCTCCTCAACTTCTTGAGTTAATAGCAGTTTCTGGTGTCAATTTCATGTGAATAAATGAATTTAGCTTTATGGCCTCCCAGCACTGTGGCAGCTAAACGCGGATCTTTGTTTAAACTTCATTTGCTGTTTTAATTTCATAGGAAGGAAGTATAATGTTTTATATCGTAATGCCACATACAGTGTAAAGTAAGGACCCCCCCCCCCCCTGAGTTGTGTTCTGGAGTTTCGGTGTTGTTTTCAATTATTTCCATGATCAACTTTTCGGTCCTTCTGCCTTAAAACCAGTGATCATGCCAGTTCAAAAAGAGGTTCTCTTAACATGCTCATGGTTGGAAAAGTTCCAGAAGGAACACCAGTAGTAACAAATTTCATGATGCAGACTTAACAGCGTCCATAAAAGTTCTGTAGATTAAAGGCACTCCAAAAGATTTCCTGCCAAGTCCAGGTGGCACATTCAATTAAACTATCTGGCTGTAATAAACAGTATAATATCTCCCTGGCATCTCTCAACTTGGATGTGTCTTTGACCCGTTTTAGCAGGAGCACATCTAACCCATCGCCCAAAAATGTATCCTTTATGCTACTTCTGCTTTTCATTTATTACCACCCCCCACCCCTCTCCAACATCTCCACCTCTTCCAGCCCAAGTACCCCAATCTCTTGCTCCTGTTAGCCACAGGAAGTTGCTCACTTCCTCATTACAGCACATCAAACGCTGGCAGCGACCGTAAAACCCGCCCCAGCGCTACGGCAACACATGCCTCCAATTCTGCTCGCTCAGGCCCCAGCTGCTACCATGCGACTCACGTTTCAAAAAGCTGCTAATTTACATGGAAGCACTTAGTGTCAGTGAAAGAAAGATTGTAAATTTAGGTTTCTTTTCTCTTACATTGTTTCCTCATTTCATAGACCCCTCCACTCTTTGGAGTTCTGGTGCCATGACCCGGGTGCTGCTTTACATGGGCACCATTACAATCATTGCCAGCCCTGGTCGGGGGGGGGGGAGCGAAATGAGTGATTCAGGGTGAGAGAGCGGAAGTGTGGCTTTATGGCTGTAGATCTGTGCAAAACGGTATGAGTGTGTCAGTGTGTGGTGGTCTGGATTGGTTACAGCACACACACACACGTGAAGAAAGAGAGGTCTCTATTCCCAGCAAATCAGTAAAATAAACCATGACATTGATCTTTACCATTTCTAATCATGGACAGAAAATGACTCTTCCTCCAGCACTACCATTACCCCCAACATATCAATACCCGAGTAATCAATGAAAAAATGATACCTCCTCTTCTCTAGACCAACAGTTTCACTTTTGCTGAACATTTTTGTTGCCGATCGAAGGCATTCAGTATAATGTCTTTATAACTCATACCAACACATGATCACAAGTACACACATAAACATACACACATGTTTAACCCGTAAGACAATATGGATGGAAAGGATGATTTTGGTCGCATCTATCATTTTGCAATGACTATCCATTATCCAAGTTGTATCTCTTGCATCTGGGTCCAGGGACATTTCTGAACATCTGGGCCCTAAGCAAAATCTGACTTCTCAAACATCCCTGACCTAAACGTTTTACTTTGTAAGCATCAGATATGGGATTTTTACTTGGGCCGCCTTTCAGGTTACATTATGTCTTTTATAAGACTACTAAGGTGCCCCTTGTGGCTCAAGGCCCTGCTTATACTGTACGATTTACAGATAGAAATGGCCATGGCCCTATCATAGTCCATTCACAAATAACTACACAAGGTTGTTATTGGTATCCATTGCTGTTGTCTCTCAACATGAAGTCCAAAGCTAGAAAAACACAACATCATGTAATTAATCAATTAATCAATAATCAATAAACCACTCAGAGTAAAGAACAAACAACCTGGCATACCACTGAAGACCACAGTATTGAATGACCAGCAACCTGTTCAATGTTAAAACCTGCACAGATCTGCACTCTCTCTAATTTAGACCCAAATGTGCCCTGCAGAGAAGAATACACCAACGTGATTTTAGAAGGTGGAGCACAAGATGCAAAACTGGCACACAAAGAAAGATCATTCTAGCAATTATCCAGTTTTATCCTGCATCCCTAGCAAGTAATCTTATAATTGAGGCTGGGATGCTTTAACTGTTTTCTGAACGTATAACAGCATCACTGCCTAATTAGTTATGAACTTCACTGCATTCTCGTTACCTTTACTTCACCAGTACTTAAATTTGTTCTTCAATGGAGGTGTGTTGTTGTAAGTAGACTATATGGCCTTTACAGAGTGAATGTGCTGCTCTATTGTTCCAAATGGCCTCCTGTTACAACACAGACTGCTGAAATTAACTACCGTCAGCAGGAAACTGGTTAGCCTCAATCAGGGAGGGAGAGAGAGTGAGAGAGAGTGGGGCAAGGGGGGGGGGGGGGCTTAGGTTTCCACAGTAGCAGTAATGGCTACATTGTGACTCTCATCTATTTGAGTATTAAGGTCTTGCACTAAGGGCCCTTTGAAGTTTGTATATAAATTCAGCTGAGGTCCTTGTTAAAGCGGCCCGTCTATGGTCACCGCTATACGACCTGTGAGTGCAGTGTGACTGGCATGAATTAACTAAGCGTTTTAAAGGGTGACATTTGAAAGCAGTTAAACAGTAACTTGGACCAATTAAATGCACGTTAGGCAAATGAATATCTTTGCGCCCAGAGGGACAATGAATTTCCGCGGCTACTGGAACTTCTGAGGAGGCAGACCCCAACCAAACCCTCCTGAATTTAACATGAAATAATATGACCAGATGTGACTTTTGTAACACACTCACATGCCCAAACACACAATTAACCCAACAGAAGTAAATTGTGTTGTGGTTTTACAACCATTTGCAGGACATTTACTACATAATAACGAGACAGTTGTGTAATACTATGTTCACATTTGTATTCTGTGTATCAACAGGTTCAATGCTTTTTTATGTTTCTTTTATGTGGCAAAAAAATTAATGATGTATGTTATGCACAACAGTACCTTTATGTCCTAGACCAGGCATAATATCTTGGACACATCAAACCGGTTTCAGTAGAAACTTTGGAATCTGCACTTGTGGCAGAATTTCTTTGTTTATTTCAGTGAGCTACAAGCTACAAGAGATGTAATTAAGAAGAGTTGTTTCAAGGGGACTTGCCCATCACCAAATATTCATAACGCTAACAATAATAATTCTGAAATGTACAAATGAATGGATGAATGAACGAGTGAATGAATGAATGAGGGGAGGGACGGACGAGGGGAGGTTTTTAGAAAGTTATTGAATCAGGAAATTCCTCAAACTCTCCGTGATGGGGGGGAAGGGGGCGTTTCAGTGCTAAAGCCTCACGCCCCCTGGCTGGGCTTAGCGGAGGGCTCATTCGCCGGCCTTAGTCAGCAAGCACACAGGGGGGCCCTCACAATGGAGCTTTTCTCCCCACAAAGAGTGCAGCTAACCCTGCTATTCCACCAATACAGGTCCTCTACAGGGGGCCCGAACGAGCACTAGCTAGCTAGCCATGGCTAAAGATAAACAAGCACAGGTCAGAGGTTAAAGTGAACGACACATCAGGAATCATTTTCAACACACAAAAAGTCTAATGTTGAGAGAGGACCCATGATAAATGACTACATTGTGAAAGTGCCAAGAGGTCCAGGCACCAGGAACGGGCTCTTCCTGGTCGCTTTTTAAAGATTTTCTGGGTTGAGATGTTGGCATTTCCAGGCCAAAGAGGCAGGACTGTCAACAAAGGTGATCGCTGGGTCACTTCAGTGGGTGATTCTGGTTGTCTTGTCGGCTTCATTCAATGAGGGTTCCTGAAGTATGTGTGGGCGTCCCACAACTTGTAACATGAGTCGACAGACAGCAGCCTTCTTCTCACATTACCAGAGAAGTACCCAAAAGGGGCACACCTGGAGCTCTCAACACTCTTCTTCTCTTTCATCCTCCGTCTAAAAGTTTCTCACATACTTTTCATCTCCTCGTTTGTCCTGGATGTCCACTTTTCCTTACCATATCCAGTTCAGCTACTTGACCTTAATTATAAACAGTGTTGGTGGTTGAGGTGGTGGGGGTAACAGCACAAAGTGTGGCATTACAGAAGTG
The DNA here is from genome assembly GCA_037974465.1 of Brachypetersius altus. Classification (NCBI taxonomy): domain Eukaryota; kingdom Metazoa; phylum Chordata; class Actinopteri; order Characiformes; family Alestidae; genus Brachypetersius; species Brachypetersius altus. The sequence continues at coordinate 14,690,746 of JBBPDB010000153.1, read as the reverse complement.
TCATTACTGTAATCAATGTAATGCGTAGCAAAGGAGGGCAATAAAATACAGTATTTTGTAATAACTTTACTGTCCCAGCAATAATAATAACATAAGATGCCTTCATTTCCATGTTGGTGGTTCATGTACATTACCTTTTGCCTGCAACAGGTGACTGCATTGATTTGACTGAATGTGAGTCTGTTAACAGTAGTTGTCCCACAATGCAACAAAATGTGGTGGAGGGGTTGGATGTGCCAATGCTGCCCAAGGAAATGGCATAGGTTACGTATGTCCAGAAACTTCCCTTCATACAGATTTGTATCGACTGAGGAACAGTGATGAGTAGTGACAGATCGTTCTTCCAGTGAGGTAAACCTATTACAGTTGGAAAGGAGTAAGATCTGTCAGATATATGTCTGGCAACTCACAAAATTCAATTAAAATGATTCTAAAATAAATTATTATCAGTACTTCTTGTACTGTGGAGTCACTCCTAAGGGTTAAAACCTTCTGATAACTTTGAACTGTCCTACCGTATCCCAACCCGTCTTTCTGGCTGACATTCATTGCTTCAGTATGACTAAGTCCACTACAGTACCAAGGGCATTCGTCTCATTACAGAGATTAGTCAGCAGGAGGTTTGCACTTAAATCAATGAAATATTAGATGGCATCTAAGGTTTGCATGGGACATTAAGCGTGTGGTCTCCTTTTTCCCCCAGCGTGTCCCACAATGCCTGGCGTGGTCGTTAAGCGATTGTGTTTCCTCCAGCAGGTGAGCGACGCGCCTCCTCAGCACCTCCTTTGCCTCTTTCCTCCTTTCCTTTTGTTGTCCCTGAGTCATTGTTTGAAGGAAGGACACCGAAGAGGCGGAAGAGAGGAAAAAAAAAGTTAGCTTTTTCTTTTGAAGGGCCCGCAGTTTACGCTCCATTGTTGTCGCCTGGCTTTGATGTCATAAGTCTTAAATGATGAGAGACTGTGAGGGCACTGGATCCAGGAGTAAGAAAACGGTGTCCAGTTTCCGAGGAACCCGTGCAGGATCATGTGTGGGGCTGGACAAAGGGGTATTGGGTTTCTCCCGCTTTCACCTGCTCCTTTTTCTCTTACAGGAAAATCAAACAGAGATAGTCATCATCTTAACGAAATGTGTTTACCATGCTGATCAATAAGAATGTCCTGTGATCAATATCAATCTTTAGAGTACTGGTTTGATAACCGGTCCATCAGACAAGATTTGTTTAGCGTCCACATTTCACTTCATCAGTTTCGTTGTTGAGCTAAATATTACTAATAAACACAGGAAGTCAACAGCTACCCAAATCATTCCATAATAAATCGCTTCCATGAATCCATCCTCAAAACTTCTCCACAAGCTGTTTCCAGCTCTTCCTTAAGGTGTCAATGTGGTTCAGGACACAGTAAATGTCAGTATCTGTTTGCATTTCAATACCAGTAAACTTAAGAAACCTCAATGCAAGCTAGGTTCCAGATTACTGTTTATTCAGTTGTTATTGATCATCATCCAATTCTTCTGACTGCTTTATTTAAAATCCTATAAAATGAAACTAGAGTCCATGATTAGTGCAATGTTGCTAAATCAATCTAAACCATTATAGCACTTTACAGAACCAAACAGCAAAATGTTCTTGACCAGCCAGGTTAGAAACACTGACTGGAGTTAAGTACTGAGCATGCCGCACCTTTACTGAAGACAAGAATTATAACACACTGGCCATTAAGCAGTATTTGAACAGGATTATTTTTACATTGAGTGATGGGGTAATGTCATTTTTATTGGTGCTTCTCTGTCATTTTAGCCCTGTCTGAATCCGGCTTGTCTACCAAGTTTACCAGCTGGTCGCTCCCATATCAGCAGAGATCCTGGGAGCTTTCTTTTCTATGGAACTGTTGTAAAAAATTCAGGTTCAATTCAATTCAATTTATTTATTTAGGTTAGGTTATACCATAAACTTTCATGTGTGTGTCGAAACTCCTTAAAATGCTTTAATGTGTGTTGTCTGACAACCCCAACCATTAAAACAAGCACTGAAATAGTTTCATGTGGCTTTGCTGAATATTGGATGTCAATGCTAATGACATTGTGTGAAATGCATTCACTTAAAACAGCAAGGTTGAGAGTAAGAGTAAATTAAATAATTACACTTAATGATCCTACTCTAATCGGTATTTTTCAACCCAATTAAGTAATCTCCAATTCTACCCACTGGCTAGGACTGCATTGTGTGATAGCATTAATGTTTAGACAGTTACTCCATCTGGGAGCTCTTGCAGTACATAACTGGAGCCACTCCATCCATTTTTACTGAGATTTCTTATCATCTTACCGTAAAACAGAGGGGCCAGAGTCCAGCACAGTTTAGTGCCTTCTCCGTGCTTAAACACACCTGGTTCACCTGTTAACTGCCAGGTTTAGTGAGTGTGTTTGAGAAAAGGACAACGAAGATGTTTCAGCCGTAAACGTTACGCATAATTTGATAAAATTACAATCTCACCACCTCATTTGGAAAACCAGTCCTACATATGAACAGTACGGTATACTAGTATGTATCATCTGTTTTACATGTATTTGACCTGTCCACCCACATAAAAGAGGAAAAGAAAATCAAATTACTGATATTCCAGCAAGACAATGCCAAATGCCACACAGTTCACTGAGTGAAACTGAGATCTGGTACATGGGTAGATGTGTCTGTACTGTCTAACCACTACAGATGTGCTGTGGACTGCAGTGAAGAATGTGGTCAGTAATAATAATAATGTGTCAGCTGTAATGACGTATAATGAACAGAACAGACTCCCCAAGTGTGTGTTCAGTCCTAATCCTTGAATTAGTCTGTACTGGTATGTAAGACACTTCAGCAGCTGAATGAAGAGTCAGAGATGATCCTCTCATTGCCTCCAGTCTAAACACCATTGCCCTGTCTCTCTTGGTGTGCGTCACCTTTACTGTGCAAATATGTGTGTATGTGTGTGTGTGTGTGTGTGTGTGTGAGTGTTTGTGTATAAGTACAACGCATAGTTCGAATGATGTATGTTAAATTATGATCTTCTTAGTACACGTGCCATTTCTCCTGCTTTGCCATGCGCACAAGTGTAGACTTGGCAGAAATAGCTGGCATTCATACCTATAGCACTGATCTAACACAGAGCTATGCTTCACTCGACAAAAATGTGCTTTTTTGCAGTGTCAGCTCATTTTGTCTGTGGCCTTCCTACAGATGAAATACTTTTCCCTGCATGACCTTTGCATGCATCTACAAATAATACACATAGCATACATATTTCTTTAATGCGGTAATGTCTTTTCCCACAAATACACACAAAACAGCCACATTTTAACTTGTGTGTTGTCATATATGGCCATTGTGTTCATAATATCATAAACAAAGTATCATTTTGTTTTTTTGAAGAGTGAGCCCTCACTAAGAAAGAAGGGCACACTCTTATTTGCTACCAAGGGGAAAGCCTGAGTTGATGCTTGAAGTCTTCAAAACATGAATCAGGTCTAACTGGGAATGTTTGGTTTAGAGCAGGTATTCCCAGCCTTTGTAACTAATGACTACAAAAGCTTTTGTGGCCCACAAGAAGATCTAACTAGGTTGAAGACTGAAGGGAACAAGATTGCAAATCAAGGCCTGGCCCAGTTCGATGGGATTAGATTAGTTTCTCAAACTGGGGACCACAGCGGGGCACCAAGGGTTGTAGCTTCAGGAGCTGTATTTTTATTTGGTCTTGTTCATTTTGTCAGTTTATTAACTCTGCTGTGGCCTGTTTAAAATTATTTAGTTATACATTATTAAAATGGAGCCATCCAGCTCCATCCATTCTTTCAGTGATAGTTCCGTACAAAGCTAGGAAAGTGGCAAGACACTGGTGTGTTTTTGGGCCAGGAGGGGCAGGGGGAGGGGTAGGGGGGTTTGGGCTGTTGGCAGTGGGATAATTAGGGAATGGGAGAATAGTGGCACTTACTTCCATAATAGGGGACTCAGACTAAGAAGGTTTGAGATGTTTAGATGTTTGCTGTGTAGAATCCAAGTAATTATTTGGTGTTAAAGCCTCATTCAAAAAGACAATTTTTTTCTTTTTGACAGGGTTTGCTAACGGGTGCAACTTAGCTGGTAGTAGCTTGGTTAAAAGCAGTTGCCAACTTGAGTCTAGCTTCACAGGTATGAGGAACAGGTGTGGACTACTTAAGCACTGATGTACATCGCAATGACGTGATTGTAATTGTCTGGGAAAACACTTTGGTTCTATATTACACAAAGCCTAGCATTCTATACTCTCTGTTGTTTTT
>JBBPDB010000153.1:14671117-14686350 GCA_037974465.1 Brachypetersius altus | reverse complement strand
TTGACATGGATTTAAGCTGTTTTTCAGGTAAGAAACAGTTGTGGACTTCTTAAGCACTGATGTACGTCAGCTAAATGCTGTAAATATAAATGTAAAAGGCACAGACACACTGCTCTTCAAGCACAGATGTCTTTTATTTCTCAACAACAGCTTCAAAACATACTTTTGTACTCTTGAAAGTTTTGTTCCCCCACTGGCATGCCCGAGTACTGCTCTTTAATGAATTACTGTTCACTAACCCGCCACCCTACTCGAGCAGGAGGGTGACTGGCGAGAAGGGCTCAACTACACAAAATAACATAGAGTTTACACATAAACAGTCTCTAATACTATGTTCAGTAACTACCCCCCTCTCACAAAACACATAAAGAAAGGCCAAACGGCCACCCACTCTTACTGCAAAGGCTCATGAAAGCCAGTCCTACTGTGCCTCATCACAGTACTGTGATTCATTCACAGACATTTTCTTTGGTATGCGCTGTCGTTTTCATTGGCATAAGCAGTTAGATACAGTAATAGATTCATTTAATTCACAGAAATAAAAATACAGGGCTTTAAGAAGAGCAAAACTAAAAACACGAGAACACTCCAGACGCTCCAAGGGCGCTTAGCAACCCAGCACGAGAGCGATGGGGCATGGCGGACGAAGCCCCGACACAAAAAAAGCTGAGGGTATCTGCTTTTCCTTGCATGTGCAGAGGGTTCCGTGAAAAATTACAAGTTTGGTTCTCAGAAAAAATCTGCGTGAGACTGAAATCGCAACTGCTGATTGGCCTATAAGTAGGGGGTTACTGTACTTGATTTTCTCATATTTAAAGCCTTAAACCACATGTAATGGACAAGTATTATATGTCACTTTTTCAGCACAACCTAGGCAATATGATTAAAGTTTACAAGTTAACCAACTACTTGGAAACAACGGACCCACCCTCACACATACACACACACACACACACACACACACACACACACCTCGGTCACTTACCACACTGACATACATAATTGGGCTTCTCATGCCACATGTTTTGTCCAAGCATATTTTTCACCCAGAGTGTACGGGGGTGCAGGGGGGGCTCAGATCAGCTAACTGAGCCAGCTAGCAGCTTGGCTAATTGGGGAGCAGGGGGGCTCAGATCAGCAAACTGAGCCAGCTAGCAGCTTGGCTAACATGTGCGTACATGCTTATTTTTACTAACCTGCGCAAGTCTGTAAAGGAGGACAGAGCAGAAACTAATTTTCAAACTGCTATTACTAACAAAAGTGGATTGGTTCCTCATTAATACCCAAAAAATTACACTCTCAGACTATAACACTTGTGTCTTGATTAATGGAGCTCATCTCCCTTAATGGCTTATTTTTAATGGCTGATTTCTCCTCTGCGCTGCCCTCTGGTGCTCTGCCTGACTCTCTGCCAGCCAGAGGTGACGACACAACGGCCAGCGTTCAAGTTATTAGCAACTAGTGAGGCTGCTGTGTGTTTTCGCTCAGTGTTTGTTTCTCTGACTTTGTGTTTCATTGTATTTTGCCCCTTTCTGGCTGCCATAGCTGAGACGCTCTCTTTGACACATATATTAAAAACGCATGTGTAGCCGCATTCACTGGCTGAGCATTATTAATTAAACCACAACACACAGTGAGGTATGTCTGTTTTTTTATAACCGACCTTAGCTTTAATGTACTGAAGTCTGTTAATGAGTCTGCTGATACTAATACTTACAATGTACTAATGTTCCTTTTTAAACTTATTATTAGAATAGAATAGAATGGAATAAAATAAAATAGAATAGAGGTCCCTGTCTCTGTCCAAGTCTCTGTCTCCTTCTCAGTCACCTGGTTTGGGACGAGGGCCTAGAAACAGTGAAAGTGACGTGATTCTGCATGCAGACGTAAGGTCAAAGGTCACAGCCCAGGCACAGCTGGTTGCTCTAAGAGCCTGTGTCCTCCTGCTGAACCTCAGCTGCTGCCTGCAACGTCACAAGCCAAGAAAAATGAATAAATAAGATATCAGTTCCACTGCAGACCTTCTCTGGGGCCATCAGAAGCCAAAACACTTTAAGTCAAACAGTGGTAAAAAAGAATTGATTCAGAGCAGAAAGAGAAAAACAGAAGAGCTTCAGCAGCATCACACAGCTGTGGGGAGGGGAGAGGGAGAGAGAGAGAGAGCAAGAGAGAGAGAGAGAGACTGGCATAAGAGCAGAATGCCTCAGGTTAGGCATTAAGTCCTTTATCCCTAACAGTACTCTCTTTTCTTTCTCCCTCTCTCTCTTTTTCTATCTCTCTCTCAGTAATGTGGCAGCACAATGATGGATGGAGCAGTGAGGAACTGACTTGGGCTGACTTGGCACCGCAGCTGTTTGAGTTGGAGTGACTCGATAAGCATCTTTTCAGCTCCCATTTTTCATGAGAGAGAGAGACATAGAGAAGAGATTTGAGAAAGACATTGGTACGTCATGACACAGTCAGTTCCTACTGACAGAGTAAGAAACAGAGAGAGAGAGAGAGAAAGAGAATCAATGAATATTAAAAACAAAACAAAAGACTTTATGTCCCTGAAGCTGCTATTAAGTAGCATTAATAAATAAGAGAAAAAAATGTGGGTTAAACAAACACACTTCTGTTTTAACAGTTAAAGAGTCAATGAGGACTCTTGTCACATCTGATAACACATTTCTGTTCTGAGATTAAATTGGCTGGAAACAACACAAACCAAAACTAAATGTGAATTCATGATCAGCTCTGGTCAGTGTTGAGAGACATCCTCATTTAAGCTTTTGTTACATTTGTATAAAATCATTATTTTACAAGGCTTATTTTGCAATATTTTGCAGTAAAACATTATTTGGCAGAAGTTAGTGGAAGTGCAAACCTCTATGGAAAGAAAGAAAACATTATATAATTTTTATACAATGGTGAATACCAATATTTATTTCATATTATTTTATACATTTTAACATGACTTTATATTTGGTTTAAAGAGATGTTAATTTCAGTACTTACATCTACTCTGATATCATTGCCTCTGAAGTGCACTAGGTTGTGCTGGACCTGGTTCTTCAATTGAGGATATGCCAAATTACACTCAGAGGACAAATTCAGTTGACTGAACTGAACTGAAAGAGCAGTGATGCTGCATTTAGTGGTGGCTGTCTCTTCCATAAGCAGGGAGCGTGATGTCACTAAGAGAGGTTTTTGTTGTTGGAAGGGTTTGGGAGAGATGGAAGTGTCCACATTCTGTCTGAAGTGCTTCACATTTAAATCTCACACACCCCTTCCACCTCCCATTCACACACACACCTCTTTCCAAACCTATGCTCACACACCCCCTCCACCCACACATACATACCCATTCCCTCCATCCCCATGCTTACACACACCCCATCTGCCCACCTCCACACTCACACACATCCCTTATACCATCCACACCCACGTTCACGAACACGGGATTGGGCTTCCCACACCAATTTTTTTACGATCAGACATAATAGTCTTGGTGTTCTGACTTTTAGTCTGACTTTTATTTTTAAGTATGATGCAATTTGTAATGTTTCAAACACCTTAAATTATTATTTTTTAAAGTTTGAGATCTCAAATTCTATATAATGTCTGATCTGAAAACACAGGAGACACAGAGCCTCTGAGTAGGTACTTATGTGTAAGACCGTGTTTTAGAAGCATTGCGCTTTCAATGTTTGGGTGCTGCGATTCGCCTGAGCTCTTCTTCACATTCTGTTTTTGTTGGAATGCGTGATTCCCTTCTTGGGGCCCCAGGAAAACACTCTGCCTTTATCATGATACTGAATGGCAGTAAAGAAACAGGAAAAGAAGAGCAAAAAGAATGAATTTCCTTTCCAGTGCAGAGTCAGCTGCTATTAGTGCGGCTATAACTCTCCAACCAACACACCTACGCTCCAGCAGCCGTGTCCCACGGGCCCGCTCCCCGACCCGGCACACTCCTACAAACCACCCAGACAGAGCGGGAGCTGTCTGCCTTTGCCATTAAATCATGCCGAACACATTTATGGCAGCTAAATGAGAACTTCGATGGAGTTTTTGCATGTAAATTGTGGAGGGAAGCTTCTGCAGTAATTTCCTTAAGTGAAAACACCTAAACGTCACGGCCTTGGCGTATCCCACAGGGATGTCAAGGTCTGTAGAAGTCTGAGGAAATCCCCAGAATGCTTAATAGTGTGAATATTCGCTGACTGGCCACGCTTCTGGTTCATTCGCCATTATTAGAGTACCAGAAATTCTAGAATACACTTACTGGTCTATGACATGGCCTTATTATCAAATCATTTAATAAATGCTGCACATAAATCACTTAATCATCCTTTAAATACTTTCAGTGCAAAATAAAATTCAATTCAGGCATATTAAAGTCTAACGATATTAGATGGTGGGAGCATCCATATACATACACAGATTAATTATGCATTTAGAAAATTTAAAATGGAAAAGTTTCTGCTACCATTGCATGTTTCAAAAGACGGCAGCTTCGAATGTAGTCAAAACTTTTGTTCTAAATTTTTCTCAAATGTCGTGTGGTGCAACCTGTGACTTTTATTCAGACATACTTTAATACTGGGCAGGGTATTAAATAGTAAAGAAAATCCCATCTGATTTTAAAAGTGCAATACTGAGGTCCGTATCTCTTTCGATAGAGTCACTTTTTGAGTCCTGTTTAGGTCAGTTCAGTTGTCAAAGTCAGAAGGTGTGACCCCTGGAGAACCATGGAAATGTTATTTATGTTATTGAAGTTCAAGCGCACAGGTTTATATGGGTGTCTGAGGAAAAGGCTGGTTGACATATTCTTAGTGGTAAAATTGATCATCCTGTTAAATGTGAAAAGCTATTCCGTATTATGAGCCTTATTTTTCACTGACCCACATCAACCTTTATTTGACATACAGTTCACACTGTCAGTCAACACCTAGTTGACACAGCACACCATGTTTAAAAAATGAAGAGGTTCTTCAGGGTTCATTGGGAAAGGCAGTACTAAATAAGTTGGAACGAGACCTCCTCCTGTAAAGTTAATTCTTTGGAGATGTTTTGTTGTGACAGCAGCAATGCACTACACACACAGACACACACACAGACACACACACACACACACATATATGTATTCTAAAATACATACATAATACATGCACTATATATACAATACACACACATGCACACACAATAAGTCGATTTTGTAATGCACCTTTAGCCCTCTCGGTGGCGCTAATGATCACAGATGCTGGCTGCTGGATGTCCTGGTGAGAGAAAGTGAGTTGTGTTTATGTGAGCTGATCCATCCTAAAGTCTGCACTTCTGCTGTAAGCGATTAGCTCTTCTCCCACTCTCTGTATATTCTGACTGAATCGAAACCAGACTGGGGTTTGTCTCTGCGGACAGCTGAGAGCAGCTGTAAACTGGGACAGGAACTGGTTATAAAATAATTACTGTAATTATCATGATTCATGCATCTGAAAGCATCAGCCTCTTTTCTCCTGAAGCCTTAATCTACAGCTCCGCACACACTTTTGATTAGATCCTTCATTCTTGTGCGATGAGTCTGCGATTTGGATAAGTCTGTGGGCTATTTTTGATGATCGGATGCAAAGCGTAAAGCGCAAGACGCAACTAACATTTTTGAGCATGGCCAAATCCATTGTGCTTGATGGTGGGGAAAAAAAGAGTGGGCATCAGTAAAAGGCGCAAAAAGGTTGTCCCAACTCTCTTACTCGTTTATAGACATGTTTTGTGCGTAACATGCAATAATCGTCACATTTAAAAGGCAGGGGTGGAGCTGTGGTGGATTTGTTTATTAATGGCATGTTTACCTGGCAAACCAGATCAGTTTTTGGCCGAGGAAACGGGCCTGGTGTGCATCGTACATTGCTGCCTCTATATTTATATTTCCATTTTTTTAGTGTTGTTTTTTGGCAGACTGGTGTGTTTAAATTCCCGTGTGAGTCGGTTAATCAAATAGCGCATCATTAATACATAATTCTGCTAATGAACTGAAATTGTTTGATGATACGGTTCTATACTTTTTTTTCTTTTTTCTTTAAACAAGACCATTTTCTCATATGTGAACACACACAACACAGTGTGAGGAGCATGCAAATCTTCCTCTACATTTAACCCACTCACCAAGTGAAGCAGTGGGCTGCCAGAAACACAGAACCCAGGGAGTAGTGTGTGGGAATGGGACCTTGCTCAAGCGTACCTCGGTGCTCCCATTAGCAGATCCATGAATTTCTGATTGCAGGGTGAACTCCCTAAACACTAGACCACCAGCTGCCCCGACATGATTATGTCTAAGGACCAGTTGTGCTCTTATAAGCATATATAAATTAAATAAAACAATATATGAAAAACCATTAGTGCACTCAAGTATGTACCCTTGTCTGTAATGACAGTTTTGGACATTAAATATTGTTTAATAGAATGCCACTGCTGTTTAAAAGTGCAGTGTCATTTCTCCCAGTGCAAAATAGGGCCCAGTGTGTGTGTTCATCTCACACTTGAGAGGTTGATGGACCTGTAATGTCTCCACAGTCCAGTCTGAAGTACTTAGGTCCGGGCTGCACTTGTGAAAACAGCTATGAATTCTTCATGTGGTCCTATTGGACAGTCAGAAAATGGAATGGCAGGACAGACAGTCAGGTAGTGGAGTCCACAGACTGACTGGAATATCTGGTTGAGCTCTCAATCACAACCTAGCAAAGAAGGCCCTCAATGGAAAGATCTGAATAGACTTTCAAGCCATGCAATCTTTGGGGTCACCCTTCAGCGACTTTGCTTCTTCACTCATATTGACTCTAGTCATCTCAGTTCAAACCTGTTTGAGTTCCCATGTAATGGAAAACTGAATTTTCCATGCTGTGAACTTGTGAGGTGTAATCCCTAAACATACAGGCAAACAGCCTGTTTTTTTGGGTTTGGCTTGAAGACTACAATATCTGGACTAATGTGGACAGTGGACAGGAACATCAATCCATCGCCTTGTGAAGGTGCACTCTTCAAGACTGCCCAAGTGGAGGCTGTTACACCAGCAAAATGGAGACAGACTACAGTGGCCACCGTGCTCCAGTGACCCCAGAGCCATGTTTGGGTTCAATATTTGCTTCTTTAGTTTTGAACTGGAGCAACGAGGCTAAATTCGCTAACACTAGAAGTCAATAGTCAACGTTTCATCCCCAAAACTTCTTTTGATCCAGACCTTATCCAGCTCTTCATTAGGGTGGAGTGCACTTGTGGACACAGTTAAGGACACAGTATGACTTATGGTGAACTGTAAAAATGAACCGAATGAAAATAAACGCTGCAGATGCCATTTTACACCAACTGCCTCAGAAGCAAGAGTGCTAGAGATTAATCCTGCTTCAAGCTGTTTTGTGAACACTAGCCCAGATGACACACAGAGCTTTGCCTGGGGCCTCACCCTTTGCAATTCCTACAAATAAAAATTGTTCCGAACAGGCTATTGTTGCCAAGCAAACATAGACCACTAAATGAGGACATTGTGGCCCATCAAATACCATAATTAATCAAATAAACATTAATAATTGCATTTAGATGCCATTTAAACAAATCACCCTAAGATGGTGCTACAACAAGCTGATCACCAGTCTTTTTTCTGGTCAAATTACACACCGTGTTACACTGGTTCAATCATGTTTTGGCTTGGGAAATCTTTGGTTGTGTCTGTATGACTGCACTCATGGCTCATCTGAACTTGATAGTTTTCAAATGCTGGCCAGCTGTCTTTTCTCCTTCCTCTCGGTCCGGATGAGGGTGGAACAGCAGTGGCTTTTTTGCGAGTTCATGTTGTTCTGCTTGAGTACCTTCATTAAGCTGTGGAGGAAAATGGCTTTGCTTCACATAGGAAATGAGTGCTGAGGTTTTGAGGTGAGTTCCAACCACAAACACTGATAGGGAGAGAAGTTTACTTCAGTTTATGGTGTAAAAATTCTGGTTCAGTGCATTCTGCTGACAACCAGCTGGACGCCAGACAATGAAAAACTTTCAAGGAGAGATGTTTAGATGTTAAAGCCTTACTTACATTCTTGCATTCTCTCTCTTCTGCGTGTGCGTGTGTGCGCGTGTGTGTGTTTGGCCATGGTCGTGCAGCAACGTGAAGTGGATTTCCTGGACTGTAATGCTGCACTGTTTCTAATTTCTCTCGTGAGCACTTTCCACTCCCTCATATCACTGGATTAACACTCTTGGCTCATATAAAAAAACCTTCCACAGTGTGTTGCAAGCTTTTATGAATCATGATGCTTCCTGGAATTGTGCTGGACCTTCATTAAACGTGGTATATTAAAAGTGGTTCTTGTGGAATTTTTTGTGATCATGTGGTCTGGAGGTAAGTGTTTTTATCCACTTGGCTAAAACCCCCCAGAGTCTCTACGCCACATCACCAAAGTACAGAATGTCAATACTACACCCCCTGACAAGAGTATATAGCTCCAGTATAAAAGTACAATACAGCTCCAATGCACCAATCAAATGCTGGGGCCCCATAGCCTACAAGTACTCCGGGTCATGCGGTTATATCTCCTTTAGCTATCTATTTTTATTGAGTTTTAAAACAGCATTTTTAACAAAAAAAAGTTTTCATAATAAACAAACGTACCAGTCGTCTGGATGACCCAGACCACCAAAACCACACACGTGTTTTACCGCTGTGGGACTGAAATTACACCACAAGGTTAACACACACATTAAGAATGGTCATTCGTCAATCGGAATCATGTGCCCCCTACAGTGACCCATACTGACCTTTGGACTGGCTTTCTCACGGCACAGGAGAAGTGGAAATACATTCTCTCATTCCTTCTTGCACGCTTTTGTGGATTTAGAAGCACTAGAAAGGCAGTTTTTGGCTGTATGGGTGCCCTCTTGCTCGAAAGCACAAAGTCAGAGCATCTCCGAGGTTTACTAAACACGAACAGAGGCAAAACTGATGAACTGAAATAAAAAATACCAAAAAATTGAGTATCATTTAATAGAGTTTTATTTTTTGTTTAAAAAGGAGGTGTGCAGAATGGATTGGATATAAAACACCCTGTTCTAGAGAAACTCACAGAACTGACACCTGAGCGGGCAGCTGGTAGCCTAGTGGTTAGGGCATTCGCCCTGTGATCAAAAAGTCCAGGTTCGATTCCCAAGACCGCTAGGCACCCCTGAGGTATGCTGAGCAAGGTACCGCCCCCACACACTGCTCCCTGGGCGCTGTGTTCGTAGCTGCCCCCTGCTTCACTTGGTGAATGGATTAAATGCAGAGGAAGTATTTCGTGCTGTTCTTGCTCTTTCTGTCATTTGAATGTCTTTCTGTTTTCTCTCATACATTTTCAGTCTCTTTTCTCCCTCTTCCTGGGAAAACACTGGTATGATTATATTATTTTATATTAATATTATTTTATTTTATATTATTTAATGCTGTAGTTTCAGCCAATGTGGATGATTGTGTTTCGGCAGTGGTTTGACAAGTCCAGGGGTTATTTGATTAAATGGAGGCACAAAACACACACGGTGAGTGTTTTTCTCGTTGTTGATAATCAGTCTTCATTTGTGTATCTTAGGTAAGGAGAGCAATTTGTCCACTTGTTTATTTGGCCTGCTGGCTCAGGCTCCAGTCTAAGCATGATTTACCTTCCTCAGAATGTCCTGAAGACACAGCATGGAGAACCACATGCCAGCCCAAACACGCCGGTACAAAAACAAATAGAAACAGAACAAAAATGAGCACATACACATGTTCAGAAGAGTAAAATTTACTGTGAATTTTTGAGTCATGGAAGCCTCAAGCAACACTGAAGGTCTACATTGGAAGTGCATACACACAAACACACACACACACACACACACACACACACACACACACACACACGCACACCACTATTGAACCAAAAGGCTGCTTATTACACCAGTCGGAGAGGAGGTGGACGTCAGTCTCTCATTGCATCCTTGCTTGGGGTGAAGGAAGTAATAGTGTGTACACATGCAGGGTGTTAAATTAAGGAGGACAATGGAGGACAATGGAGAGAAAGAAGGAGGGAGATGAAATAAAAGAAAGAGAGAAGGGAGAGTGAGAGAGAGAGAGAGAGAGAGAGAGAAGGGAGAGGGAGGGAGAGAGAGCAAGAGAAGGAAGAGAGGAAGAGAAGGGAGAGAGAGAGAGAGAAAGAGAGAAGGGAGAGTGAGTGAGAGTGAGTGAGAGAGAGAGAGAGAGAGAGAGAGAGAGAGAGAGAGAGAGAGAGAGAGAGATTTATCTGGTTTGACCATCTGTATGTTAATCGCAGCACAACTGGTTAAACTTTTATCACACACATGACTTCTTCAACCCAACTACCCCCACACACACCCCACACACACACACACACACACACACACATCAGCCTGTATTTCCCCATTCTGCACCTGACCTTGGACAGATGGCACCCCCCACCCCTCTGTGGCAGTGCCCTGTATGAGCGGGGCATATTTGGACTAGCATGCTTTTGTTTGGGTGGCAGGCTCACATGCTTTGCGGATTAGCTCTGCTCTGACAGGCCCCAATCGATTAAAGACCCCGACCAGCACACCAGCTTCTCTCTCTCTGGCGCTCTCTTTTTCTCTCTCTAGTTTTTACTTTAAGTATCTCCCTTTACTTTACAACTTTACGTACAAAAACTACATCTTTAGTTAAAGCCTCCTGACAGTCACTTAACAGCCAGTCACAACCGCCTCAAGTTTGTGTTACGAGTTCTATGAAATGGGCAATAACGCATCAGAGGGTCTCTTCAGTATAATGTCTGGTTCTCAAGACGCTTATCTCTTTTTACTTATGGACGGCATCATCACATCATCAGTCCTGGCGCAAGCACAGTTCCAGTTCAAAGTTCACATCTAGCCAAGTGCAGATCAAACACCTGGAATGAGTTTGATGAAATATGCATTAGGGGGTGACTTGTCAAGTTTCCCAGACTTGGTTGGTTGGTCAAGTTTCCCAGACTACACTAGATCTGCTGGCAGCAGAGTAAAAGTGAATAATGTAAAATTACAAAAGACACATTTTACACCAGGATTTGGATCGGAAATATCTCAGGAATTCCAGTATAAACAAGGAAATGCAACCGGAACCGGAAATTTACAACAGCTACAGGAAACAGCAAACTGAATTGACCTGCTAGTGACATCTGTTTTAACCATTCAGTATTTATGAACAGATACCGAGAGAGAGAGAGAGAGAGAGAGAGAGAGAGAGAGAGATAGAGAGAGAGAGAGAGAGGGAGAGAGAGATATTTCTGACCTATTTGACAGCAGTGGGTTTGAGCTACTGTTCATCTTTCTTAGGTTGTGTGTTTCTTCACTCTCTACTGTAAGCAGTGGTGTTTCTGTGTTCCTTCCCGTGTGTGTGTGTGTGTGTGTGTGTGTGTGAATGCCAGTTACATACAACTGAGAATGTATAATTAATCAATGAAAGATAAGTGAGCAGTTTATGATTTTGGTACTCCTCACTCAGCTAATACTAACCAGAATTAGTATTAATAATAGTATCTATTTGAAAAGCTCAAGAAATATGGTCTGTTGTATGTTATTTTTTTGTAAATATCAATTAGGTGAAAGTGTGGGGTCTCCAGCTTCAAGTTGACACTTTAAGGTTGAGCTGAGATGGGATGTCAGTAAAAATGCTGCTGTTCCAGAGGCAGAGTCCTCTGGCATTTTGACTCCAGAGCTGAACTTGGTAGGCTAAAGCTCCCAAGAAGTGGAGTCCAAGTTGAGACGTGCCCAACTCACCAATATCAGTCACCACATAATGGACGAAAGAGGATGGGAGAATGTCTCTTAGAGTAAAGCTGCTTAGTTTAACCAGTTAACTGAGCAGTTAACAGTGACATGCCCGCTGCTGGAGGGGGCTGTTTTTGCCCTTATTTGTTCAGCCTTGCTGGCCTGTAGCTGTATCATGATCTACATAGATTAAGTTGTAATTAATTCTCTTTATTGGATTTGTGAAATTCTATAAGCAGCTCCTGATTTTGTTAAATGAAGGACAGACAGAGTCATACCGGATTTCTGAGGGTTACTGCAAGTAATACTGGGTTTCAAGAATGAACACCCTCTACTGTATAATGTTATTTGAATTCATTCTTTTAGGGTTTTTTGTCGGGTGTTTTGCAAAATTAATGTGGGAAAAAAACACTTTTTAAATGTTTTTTTTTAGAAAGTAACTGTATAATTATTTAAGAAATACTATCTGCTCACCTATACCCCCTTAAGTCTGGATAAACTGAAGGCATTGAGTGGCTAATGTAAAAAACTGCATCAAAATGCACTATAATAAAGTTAAATATTTAGTTAATAATTATGAATGCTCACACCCGGCCATGTACTTCGTTAAAAGAAGTCTATAGCTACAAATCATACATTAATAATAATATATGATTTGCAAGATAACTGATGTGATTAGTTTGGCATATATTAAGTATTTTAAGGCACTGGCAATAAGATTTTAGAACCGGAACTGAACAGGTCAACAAAAAAATCTTTTTTGTAATCATCAGAAACCACAACACTCTGTTCTAAACCGGTTTTTCGCACTGAGTTCAGATCTGCTTTCAGATCTGTTTTTTTCAGTCCCATCAACTTTTTGAATTATGAGTAATATTAGATTTGTTCATTTAAACAAGAAGTCACCTAATTAAATTACTTTTCTTTAAGTAAACATGTGTCTTGTGGCTCCTCATTGACAGATTGATGTGGTGTAATTGTCCATGTAATGCCGATGCAGCAATAACATTCCAATGATGCCACTGTCTCACTTATGCAGGCTCATCTGTGCACACAGGATCATGTGTGTAGGGTGACTGAGCTAATTTAATCTCAATCAGGTATTTCCAGTATAACTGACAGGATGCCAGATGATAAACTTGAGTGGTTCTGTATATTTAAATACAGAAACACAGAACTGCGCCAAACAACTGCTTTAAAGGAGAAATAATCCAGAGACGAATGTGCTCAGGTGCTCAGGTATATTTTTGTCGACTCCTGTTAGGTTTATGTTTTCCATCATTGTGTGGATGCCATAAGGTCCTAAATACATGACTACACACTACTGAGCTGTCTTCTTTAACTCTGTTCTGCTGATTTCACTTTAGGATGTTTTGCTTGCTCTGAGGAATAAACGAAGAGAGAGAGAGAGAGACAGAGAGAGAGAGAGAGAGAGAGAGAGAGAGAGAGAGAGAGAGAGAGAGAGAGAGAGAGAGAGAGAGAGAGAGAGAGATAGAGAGAGAGAGAGAGAGAGAGAGAGAGAGACAGAGAGAGAGAGAGAGAGAGAGAGAGAGAGAGAGAGAGAGATGACAGCAGTGAGTTTGAACTAATGTTTGTCTTTCTTAGGTTGTGTTTCTTCACTCTCTACTGTAAGAAGTGGTGTTTCTGTGTTTCTTACCCTGTGTGTGTGTGTGTGTGTGTGTGTGTGTGTGTGTGTCTGGCCTGTGTCTCTGTCCTACCCTATTGCTTTAGACTTGGTGGTGTGTTATTGTCTCTGCTCGGCTCTTTGTTTTTGTTTTTCTCCATAACCAGGCAAGATAAGCCATCGGCCAGATGGTCCAGAGGGGTCTCCCGTGGTTACCTCATCCCAGGGATCAAATGCGCGCGCTCTCTCTCACACACACACGCACACACACACACACACACACGCTTGCACGCGCACACGCGAAGAATGACTGAAATCTCAGACTGTTATGTAATCTTTCCATAGACCAGACCATCTATACTCTGACATATATGCATAGCACAACCAGAGCTTAGGCTCTCTCCCTCTCTCTCTCTTCCCCCCTCTCTCCCTCTCTCTCTACCAAAAAGAATAAAGCATGATAACTGCAGTATACATTCACAATAGTAACTCTTAATCATGTTGTATTATTATGATATTAACTATTTTCTTCTGTCTCTTTCCTTTCTTATTCTTTCTTTACTTCTCTGTATTTTTTCAAATTCTTGTCTCTGCTCTTTTTCAGTCTCTTTTTTCTTCTTGCTTTCTTTCTATTCGTCTCTCTGTGTTTCTTTTCAAATCTTTTTTTTTCTCCTCGTTCTCTACTCCTTTGTTTCCTCTTCTCTTTTTTTCCTTCCTCTTCTCTCCCTTTTTTTCTGTATGCAGTGACAGATTTCTTATTTCTTTTCTGTGACCCGCTCGGTGTGGGCAGAGGATGGTGTGGGCCGTTGTTGTATTTGGCTGGTCTGAGAGTGTGTTTTTTTTTCGGGCCATGTGCTCGGAGTTGGTAAACACAAACTGGCCCCCACAATCCGAGCAGGATATTAGACGCCCCGGTCACGACGGCACGCCGCACAAAAGGCAGAACACACACACATACACGCATACACATGCAGAATTACACACACTCGCACTCCAAGTCTGCCACGCTGCAGCTGCTCCAGTTTCCATGGCAACCCTCCGAACAATGAGAGAAGAAACCGCGAGGGCGCGTCTCTGTGTGTGCTTCAATATCGCCTCGCTGTGAGCGAGTGTGTGTATGTGTGTGTGCCTAGAAGTGCATCTGTGTGTGCCCTATACTTTTACATCCACTTTGTGCTGCTTGTGAGAGGGAGAAAGTACAAAGAGCGACACACTCCTTCTCCTCTTTTCAGAAAAGCACCCGGTCAACTGGACCAGATAGAATGGAGAGAGGCAGGCTACCGCAAAGAAAAGAAAATAGGAAAGGAGAAAGTGAGGAAAGAATTGGAAAAAGCTAGAAAGCAACAAATACTGTATATTATTACCTGAGGAGCGTTTTTCGTCATTAAGTGAAAGCACAAGGTCAGTGTTTCGAATAAAGTGGCCAGTGAGTGAAAACAGGGCTTTGGTGTTTTCAATAAAGTGGCCAGAGAGTGGAAGTACAGGGTAGGTGCTTCTAATAAAGTACTTAATGAGTAGTTTTGGGCAGCTATGAAAGATTCTCATAAACTTTAAACAGAGAGAGGAAGTATGTGGTTTTCTCAGGTGTTTCAAAGTGACCGACCGTGACTTACAGATGTTTGTCATAGCCTCAAGCATGTTTGAAATGTCGCAGTGTGCTACTGGTCCTGCAGAACTTCATGCACTAAATACCTGAGCGGCGTCACTAGGACAGCTCCGCTCAGTAACAACTAGGGGTGTAACAATATATCGTAGTACAATATATGGCGATGCTAAAATGTTACAATATGTATCGTAGCGTGTTGCCAATACATTTGCGATATGATGGCAGTTTAATCCTAGC
>JBBPDB010000153.1:14625573-14637246 GCA_037974465.1 Brachypetersius altus | reverse complement strand
TCACTTTTTGAATGGAATTAGTGAAATAAATCAACTTTTTGAAGATATTCTAATTATATGACCAGCACCTGTATATTTAAGTGGTTACTACCTGCAGTGTTAGCACCAGGCCTTGTGTTGTCTTTGGCATGTACTTCATCAGTCTGTAAGTAAATGACAAAACAGACACAAAACGTAATATGAACATCCTCCCAATCAGAATCCTTAACTGAAACCATAAATAGCTAATCACAGTTCATCTAGCTGAGTTTTGGATGGGTTGCAGAAAATGTTGAGTTTAACAAGATTACAAGCTTACCCTGATGTGACTCTTGCCCAGTCTCTCCCAGAGCCTGTCGGTTTTGGGGTTGACGGGAACCACTACATGATGGACGGTCTCTGGGATAGAGTCCTCCCCCTTCAAGTCCACCCAGGTGGGAAAGTGCATGATCTTCTCTGATAGCTTCTTGACGTCGAACGAGTGCAGCGTAGCTGAACACACAATGACCTGCAACATTCACATAGAAAACATGCTTTAGGGAATTCTTACAAGCTCACTGTGTGCTGTAACATTAGGCACGGCTGAACAGCTGGACGTACTATACCTGTAGTCTTTTTCCATCTGAGGTGACCTGAGGGATCTTGTTGAAGACTCTCATGATGAAGTCTGTGTACCCAGCTGAGAGGAGTCCATCCTGGAAGAAATGAGTTTTTGGTCATTTCAAGACTTGACTGCAAGAAAAGCCAGTGGAAATGTACTTGGACCATGATCTGCAACTGAATTAGTCAAACCACATGCTGGTGCATCGGACAACAGGGGAACAAGTGTAAACGTAATGTGATTTTAACATTTTAAAATCCTCAGTATTGTCAATGGAGTTGTGCCTGATTAGAAGTGAAGAGACAATACAACAATGAAAGGCAATGGTGTGTGCGTGTAGGGTGTAGTATGTAGAACATTTACGTGCTTTTTAGCAAGAAAGTAAAGGTAGATCTCACCTCTTTGTAACATATTTCAGTGAAAAGTATTAATGAAATCTAGACATTTTGAGCATTGAACACATATTAATGCAAGTAAACAGTCTCTTGGTTCAGATTTTACATACACACTCATCCAGAACCAGGAAGCGGACTTGGGACAGATCCAGCTTCCCTGTAGATATGAGATCATCAAGTCTGCCTGGTGTGCCAACCACTATATCGACCTGAGAGAGCGAGAAAGAGGTGAAATGCTAGTTGTCTGATTTTTTTTCTCTAATATGAAAATTCCTTTTCCATTGTGTCAGTGTTTCATAATCACAGCACTGTTAGGCTTCACTCAAAATAAAGTTATTATATTACGTTAATGAAAGCTACCTCCTGTGTACTTACTTCTCAGAAATAAAATGTGTTGAATTTTACATAAACAACCTTTTACACAATATATTTATGTTGTTTTTGTTCAGTACATCTGTGCTGCACTTACTCCGCTTTCCAAAGTAGAGAGCTGTTCTTTCGCTGCCACGCCTCCAATGATCAGCAGTTCTCTAAACAACACATACTAAGTCAGTTGTAAGAACTGTGCGGTGCAAAACAATAATACTCACGAACTGTACTCACCGTAGTTTGGGGTTTTCGACATATTTTTTAAACTGGTTGACGTTGTTGAGGGTCTGCTCAGCCAGCTCTTTCGAGGGCTCCACAATGAGAGCTTTGGGAGCGTTTGCACTGGATTTAACCTGGCTCACCGTGGCACTGCCTATAGAACACACCACCACCACCAATACACACCGTAAATGAAGACATATGACCACACACACCTATTTGGCCTGGTTTAGCCAAGTATTGCAAAGTGAAACAGCTCACCGGTTTGGGTTGTTTTGACCACATGGCCATCTGGTGCTTGGTCTAGAGCCTTGAAGTCATCTTTGGGGGCATTTTTAAAAGGTTCTCCTCCAAAGTTAAACTTCAGTTCAGCATTCTGGTGATTAAGTATAACAATCATTTGAAAACTAGCAATTTAAAATCAGTATACTGTATAAAAAACAACTTAAAGGTCTAGTATGACATATATAGTATACCAAGCATTTTTGTATGTACCATAGTCTATTGGTCTTGTAGTTGTTTTCTTTCTACAGATTTTTGTTTATATTTTATATTCTTGTGTCTGTGTTGTGGCAGTCATCACATAAGCAATTTCCTCTGGGAGCAAGAACGTTCTCTGATTCTGATTCTCTATATAACTAGTCTATAAATCACACAAAAGGTTTTTTTTTTTATTTTTCAAGCTAACTCATTTACAAATGACCTACACTGAGAGCAAACTTAAGAACGATTCAAGAGCCTTTTAATAAATGCCAAATGCACAGGTCCGGTTACCTTCAGCACACAGGCGGCAAAGATCGGCTGGCCTTTCAGGGGCTGGGGAATCTCAAAGGCTAAACCCAGATCATTCCCTGCAACAGATACCAGAGTTCAAAGACACTGACAATATCTGATTCTCACACACCAGGATGCTGGAGACAAGGATTAAAAGATGATCCTGAGTAATAAGCTACGTACCATTTTTGGAGAACGACACATGGCCCTTGTCCATGTCCAAGTAACATCCAATAGTGTCGTGCATAGTAAACTCCTTTAAACACACAAACAATATTCCCAATGAAACATTATACAAGTTAGTTGGAAGGGAAGGCACTGTATTAATGACCAACACTAGCTTACCTCTCCATAACTGTCAAACTGCTTGTTGTGAGATTTCTTTCCCGTGCCTCCAAAGCCAAAGCCGTACTTGTCCGTGCCTGAACAGATAAATGCACAATTACTGCCCCGAATGAATTTAAACAGGATTTGAATGAAATCACTCAAAGAGACCAACAGTGGTTAACGTACCCAAGTCCAGTGCAGCCTGGCTAGTGGACCATCCAATTCTGCACAACCCTTGATCATGGCACGAGACTTCATAGTAATACTTCCCTAAGGCAGAAAGAAGGTAATTTATTCAAACTGTCTTCCAGACTATTAAAAGAACTCAAGAAAGGACAGCTCTTGAAGCATGATCCGATTATCATCAGCCGTATTACTTAAATAAATATAATGACAAGCAACACAGTATTCGCTATGACCGTATTTTCAGTAACTCAGTGGCTGAAGAAACGCTATGACCCAGGAGAAAATAAATTTCTTATAAGAGCAGCAATTTGAGTCATGTTTTCTAGTCTAAGAAACAGTCTTAATGAAACAGTGCCCATGTTATTGCTTTATATGTTTAAAAAAAAACAACTGTGAAACTTTGGAACTACAACCAAACAGCTCCTATAACTCGGGCTCAGTATTTCACATTCACGGTTTCACACTGAAAGAATGTTGGCCCAGAATTGTTAGTACTCCTTCATACAAAACCATCTGTGTTAATGAAGGCTGCTTTTTTTGCATTCAGTTTTTTTCTGAAATAATTAGGTGTGACAAACACACACAGCAGGCATTTCTTTAACTATAACTAAAAAGACCTTCACAACTCTGATTAGATTCTCCTTAAATAAGGATTATATTCAAAAGCAATATCTAAAGAGCCATTTGTGAGTAGAGGGATGGGATAAAGAAACTACCAACTGCGGTGCAGGGAAGTATTTGGTGAATAGAAGTTCCATTAGTGACCAAATATAAGAGTTTCCACAGCTTTTCAATGACTGACATTGACTAATCTGTTCATCCAAGAGACATAGAACTACAAAATGTGTGTAGATTAAAGGAGACTGCCTTTATTATTAAGACTTCCAGATCATGTTTCAGCAGCCATTAATATGTGAATGCAGGCATTTCTTAATACTACACTGCAGACAAGACTATTTTCAGTCCTCTTGTCCTTTCTGCAGAGATTAATGTTTTAGATGACTGCTCACCCTTAGTCACAGCCCTGGTAGAGCGACAGCCATGCCACTCCTTAAACTCTCTGCTCTGGCAGCAAAGGCCATCCGGACCGATAGCTGAAGAACAGCAATTTTTAAGAAACAGGTTGCACAACAAATAGATAATTAGACAAAATGACAGTTTTTTGAACATGGATTAAGACCAATTGTTGAATGAATAAATTTAGGCTTCATTTGGGTATAAAAAAAACAGCTAATAGCCTTTTAGTTAAAAGTTTATAAGAATAGGTTTTCATGATTTCCTGCAAAGACAGGATTATAGACAGATGAAATACACCAAAAACTCTTTAATTATTTAAACATTACAAACTCACCAAATGCTGGGCTTCTGTCATACGGGTTCATCTGCCATTTATTAAATACTGCAACAAAAAAAAAGGATGCCAGATAGATGAGCGAGAGATGACGGCCATAAAAAAAACATCCATTATAATGTAGTAAAACTACACACGAGCTACATTATTCTGAAATGAATGAAAAGTCATTTGTAAAATCCAGCTACAGTTTTACACTGATGTTTCCTATTGATGTGATTGTGGAGGAGAAAAAAGGGTTTTCCATGTAACTTCTCCCCAATTTTGTCATGTTCAGTTCCACCCACTAGCTAGGGCTCATCCAATCACACGACACCAACAATAACAGGAAGACTAGCTTGCGTCACCGTCCTACCGACCCAGAAAGAGATAGGCCGCTTGTACCATGTTGAATTCCTGGCCACAAATGGCTGAGACATCGCCAGGGATGAAACCTGCAATCGCCTCCATGCTTAGACTCCTGAATGACATTTTTATAAGTAAATAAAAGCTGATGGTTGTGTTTGGCTAACCTGATCCTCCTGTCTTCACTGCAGCACGACCCTTCTTCCCCTCCTGCTGATCCTTCAGAGTCTCATAAACGATCTGGATGACTGGGATGCTGAATGCCTACAAAGCACATTTAAAAGGATCCCTAACTCCACAGAATCACCATAAGGTTCTGGAATTGTGTATTCTCCACAATCTGGTAATAGAAAAATATACTAAGCCATTATGGCTTGAAGTTTTTAACAAAAACAATTAGGCCTGTCATAATATCATAATCAATAAAAAAATATTAATGTCAAGTATTCATATAGTAATTAAAAAACGTAACAATGTCCTACATGACTAAACTGTATGTTTGTGTGTGTAAGAGAGAGTTCAAACTTACTCCAGTTTTTCCGCTCCCTGTCTCAGCAGCCTGTGGAAGACGAATGCTTAAATGATGGTCATAAATAATATAACACAGCAACGGATAATCCAACAGGTCACCTTACCATAAGAACATCTCCACCACCGAGAATCAGGGGAACAGACTCAGCCTGAATGTCAGTTGGCAACCTGGCATGTAGAGATGAATACATCAATCACTCCTTTGTTCATGTGTGTCACAGATTTAAAGGCTCAATTAATGGTGTGATTCTCACATTAAGTTAAAGAAAAGGAAGCTATCAAGACTGGATCATCATTTTCAGATGCTGAGCAAATGTGCAGACTGTTACCAATTAACAGAAATAACGTCTGATGGTTTATGTATTTTATTTGCTGTTTTCAGTCATTTGTTGATTCCACTGAAAAGTTACTGTTATTAATATTAAAGTTAAGACATGGTATCATACCAAGACTGGTTTAATATGCTTAATATAATCCTTGTAGAGCTCTAAGCACAAGTGTTGCTCAGAATTTGCAGTTTGTATAATATAATGTACAGCCGTAGCCCAAATTTCAGTCTAGAAAAATCTCTGTGGCAGCTGGTGGCCTAGTGGTTAGGGAGTTGCCCCTACAAATGTGGGTTCGAGTCCTAGGACTGCTAGTGGCACCACTGATGTATCCCTGAGCACACACTGCTCTCCAAGTAGCTTCCCACTGCTTCACTTGGTGAATGAGTTAAGTACAGAGAAAGACTTTCACACTATTCACACTGTGTTGTGAGTTCACCCGTGAAAATAAGGAGTGTAATAATAATAATAATAATAATAATAATAATAATAATAATAATATCATTCTTATCATCATTATAGGCCCTTTGTTAGATAATTCAAGCCTCATATAACCAATCAAGAGTTATAAAACCAAATACCAGTGACTATTTGCAACTATTTGGTTGTTATTATTATTACTACTATGGTTATTATTATGAGCTTTATTAATGTGCAGGTAGCTGTTAGCTGGCTCTGCTCGTAGTGTCACTCAGGCTAGCTGTGTAACGTTAAAGCCTACTCACAGCCAGTCCATCTCCTCCACGGCCTGAGCAATCTCAGGCATCACGCCCATTTCTGCACAGAAAAACACACAGTTAGACGCTCCTGTCCACGAAGAGTCGTATCACCTAAAGAGGAAAGTCTGAAAGTAAGTTTACCAGAAAACGCAGCCATGATCTCTGAGCGCAGACACAGGAGAGACGTGGAATGGACCGCACTACAGACCGGGCGCCGACCGTAAATAAGTCCGTGTAACCCGCGGAGAGGCTCACTTTAGTTCCACTCTCTCAGTCTCTCCTGTAATTCCTGTAAATATTGTTTCGTTATTTTAATGGAAAAAAACCCCATTCAATTGTTGCTTCAAAAATGGCTATGCATGTTCGGCTGTGAATTATACAGAACGGAATTTATTTTAAAATGATTCGTTTGTGTTCATGTGTCGGTTCCTCCGGATTCCTGTAAGGAACGGGTTGTGAATCTTTTGAAGTTGAGCCTCTCAGGGCACTGTAGAGTGACGTCGCCTTCACTTGAGACATGGCTGCAGATTTGGTTCTTGAGGATGAGGAGGAGAATATTTTGTACGATTTGCTGATTAACACCGAGTGGCCGGCTGAGACAGACACGCAGGTTTGTAGGAGGACCGTTTGTGGCTGTAAGGACGGGCTGATTCTGATTGAGAGCTGCCTGGTTCTGTAGCCCAAAGTACTCAGAGCCACGTAGACCAGTCTGTACACTCTTAGTGAGAGCATTAGCATTAGCCAGATAACTTACTCTCAGGGCTGCTGGCTTAGTAGGAAAAAGTGTTTTAAGGAATTTTAGTATTCAGTGCATGTATTAACATGGGTAGAGGTGTATGAATAGAGGGAAACCAGTATTAAACACAACCAGGCACAAACAGGACCAAATTAAAACAACAACAGCTACAATGACAACACCACCAAATGGTATGAATGTAGAAATTACCAAGTACAATAACACAAGAACTTGAGCTCCTGAATAGACTTGTACAAACAGTCATAGTCGGCTGCTTGTCCTTGTAGATTATGTTCTGAATACTGGATATCCAAAGCTCCATCTGTGAGAACTGTTGGACATGTCAGACTGTAGTGTAGTGAAGTGATCGTTTGTCATGTGAACACACCACAGCACACATTGTGAACAGAATTAAATTATTTCTCTGCTTTTAACCCATTCACCAAGTGAGGCACCTGCCAGGCATGAACATAAGTACCTTCCTCAAGGGTAGTACTTTGGATAAAATATCTTCCACAGTGGTCCACAGATCTGTCACCTTAAAGACATCCTCAGAACATATGAATGAAGGTGGTGGATACAGCATTGCCTGTAACTACATTTATAGGAAGCATAAGTTGTCTGTAACCAGTTTCTCTTACTGTGTTTTGTCCATGTTTTTCATTTTGCAGTTGCGTGGATTTCAGGAATACAGTTCCTCTGTCATCACCAAAGCTGTGACAGGTAGTTAATTTCTGATGCTGAGCATTTTTTTCTTAGACTGGTATAAATGGGTCATGTATCAGGGCACGATAATATTTTCACGGTTTCATTTGGGTTGTTTATTCTTTGCTTTAACCACTAAAACATGCATCCTCAGGGCCGGACAGAATTTTCTTTTAAATGGACAATCTCCATTCAAAACCTTATGTATGTTATTCATGCCCAAGCTTAGTTCTAAAAATTAAGCCTAATTCTAGACTGCAACAGAAAATCCGTATTCAGAATGCTATGTGTATGGGCTATGCTTAGAGCCTGACTGAGAAACAAACCTTAATGACCATGACAAGGCTATTTTAAATACTTATATATACATATGTATTATTAAGGAAAGCAACAGGCCAATACTGCTGTTGAACATCACTACTAATGCTAAACAATCTACTTCTTGAATGTCTTCTAGAGCCAGTATTAGCTTTTAAGATAAGTATCTGGCACAGGTCAGAGTTGGTGTGTAGTGGTGGGGGGGGAAGTGATGGGATTTGTGGTCTAATGTTTGGACTGTTTGCCATAATATCTAATGTGAATAAATATTTGGTGCTTCATCAGTAATGATAATTCAGCCATGTTAATGCCGTTTTCCAGGACCTTTCCGCTTCATATTGCACTACCTGTGGTACAGGTAAGTTATTGTCCACTGTTAAATACTGTTTACATTGTTTAAGAGGATGTTTAGAAAGCTGGAGAAGCCTGCTCACCTCTGCAGTGAGGCTTATGTTGTCTCTTTGGCTCCAAAATAAATCCAATTATGTTAACACGAGGCACACATCTTCTGCCAAATGGATAATTTTGTTTGTGCTGCTCTTTGAGTAATTTCATCATTTCTGCCCAGTAAAAAAGCTTATTTGTGTTTCAGCCCTTCAAGTTCGTCCCTACCCCCTGGACTGGTGCACCTAGCAGCAAAGCAAATCAGCTGGCAACTGGTGCTAGCAAGGTGATGCTAATAGCTTTTGACTTCCGTTGGTTTTTCTGAGCCTAGTAAGGCATATGCGCAGTACTATGTGATGTGGGCTGCAGGCCCCATGCGGCAGCACTCATTATACTAACCACACGAGAGAATTTGACGGAGCACGAGGGTGAGAACTTGCTTGATGAGGCCTGTGCTCCTGCAGGTGCTCTGCTGATGCATTAAGAAGTACCTCCAAGGATCATTACCTCAATGCTGCCAGAGGGTTTAAGAAATAAAGTGTCTGTCTACGAATGCTGCAGCCGCTGCTGATGTCTCACTTTGCATGTTCTGAGAGTTTTTCAGATTTGTATTGAACTTTGCTTGCTGTTAACTTTTGTTTCTTTCTTTTACCAGAATAGAGAACTGAATTTTGAATTCTGCTCATTAATATAAGCCACATTGTCAGCTATTTTTATTGTTGACGTGTTGGTAAACTTATTGAATTGAGACACCGCTGTATCATAATGAATTGGATAATCGTTACAACCTTAATAAATGTACAAGCCTTGCCAGAATAGCATATTATACACCTTTATTGTTGGTGTATACCATCATCCACAAGTAGCGTGGATTGTTATTAGAATGACTAATTATTGTAACTTTTATTATTCTAGATTAAAACTTTTTGATGTCCAGACACCTTGAAATGAGTAAAAAGTAAACACAGAAGCTCTGTCCTAATGGTGTTTTTGTCCTGTAATGGGCTGTACAGAGAGTAGCTATTGGCTTATGGCAA
Source organism: Brachypetersius altus (assembly GCA_037974465.1). NCBI lineage: Eukaryota > Metazoa > Chordata > Actinopteri > Characiformes > Alestidae > Brachypetersius > Brachypetersius altus. The sequence goes on along the minus strand of JBBPDB010000153.1, from coordinate 14,627,944 downwards.
GAAGGTCCTGGGGTCGATTCCCAGGGGAGGCGACATAGTGTCCTTTCTGTGTGAAGTTTTCATGTTCTCATTGTGTCTGCATACGTTTCTCTGGGTTGCTGAATCAGCCCACACATGCATGTCAGGTGAATTGGAAACACTAAATTGGCTCTAGGTGTGTATTTTGTGTGTTTGCCCTGCAGTGGACTCCATTTTGCGGTCTTAGCTGGTGCTATGAAGCCAGGCTGCAAGACTACAACTTTTTCAGTTTAGAACTTGTTTAATATTGAGTCCTTTGACGGGCGTGAAATGTTATGTAAGAAAATCCTCTATGCTGTCACTAAATGCTATTTGTTAGTGTGAACAGTCAGACATCGAGGCAAGCCGAAGTTTTACTCCTCTCTGTTTGCCTCTTATGCAAATAGTGGAAAGACAAAGAGACAGCAGGCTTTAATTAGATATTGATTCGCAGAGGGAAGGCAATCATTATATGTGTTGAAATGTTTGTTTTTAGACGTTTAATCCTTCAGTTGTGTTTTCTCACTCAGTCTTCTTTTCTCCTCTGTTTGTGTGTTTGCAGTAATGGGAAGCTCCTGGCTGTGGTTCAGGATCAGTGTGTGGAAATTAGGTAATTCTGCCTTTCAATCGGAAACGTTTTCCCTGTTACTGTAATTGGTTCATTTTTTAGCTTGTCACTACAGATGTTGGACTCAGCAAATCTGTTGCTCAGACTGATATTTTTGCCACAGAAATTCCAAAACCAGACGGTCAACCACCTTTAAATGCCCCGCCTTCCATTCACATTTTCCATTCTTTTGACTGATTTATAAAATTGTCACCATTTAGTGTGTGTTTTTGTTTTGTTCAGTGCTGCAGTTCATATGGATGTGATTTGTGGTGAAAGTGCACTGGAGAAAATAGGGGCTTATCTCTGGTGCTGATTGAAAGTTGAAATAAGTGCTCACGTAATTGAAAACCTCCCTGTTCTACTCAAGGTCTTGCTCAAAGTCAATCTCAGCTATAGATATTCTTTGTGAAGCTCGTTTAGCATGCAGTGTTGTAATGCATGGGTCTTTCTTTCATTCTCTCAGGTCAGTTAGAGATGACTTTGGATCTGTCCTCGGGAAATGCCAAGGTACAGTGCAGCAGTGCCCTATGCATTTTTTTTCTCTTTTTTCTCCTCCAGATTGATGGCGTGTCAGAGGCAGGGGTCTGTCAATTTTGAACCCTGCTACAAATATGAATCTATTCTATTGGTCCTAAAGGTTTGTGACTTGGTCTTGAAACTATCAAACAAACAAAAACTATTCAAACTGAGTGAAATTTTCCTCAGCGTCTCTGCCTGATCAAGACTGTGGGTATTTAGGACTCACATGGTGTAGCCATGGCAATGTTAACAACCACATGGCAGCAGAGTCTTCCTGATTTTAAGCTGGATGTTGAGTCTTCGTACAATATTGAATTTAACTGTTGGTAGGTGGCTATGATGGATCATTCAAACAATAGGAGCATTTGCTGCTTGAGTTGGATGAACCAGCAAACTATGCAGAAACTACTGCGCAAATTTACTCACTTTTACTCACATCAGCTCAGGAGAGAGAGGGGAAACAAATTGCTCATTGCTCCCAAAAGCCCAATTTCTCTTGTGTTAAACTGTGAAACCGCACTGCAGACACTTTTTTTCAAAGTGGTTTGATGTGAAATAGTACATTCTAGTGAAACTTGCCCAGTCATAATCATCAGTGTGCTGGTGAAAGGAAGTCGTCTGAAGTGTCTAAAGCATGTGAAAGCTAAGTGGTTATGAATATATTACTGATGCCTGAGACAGATCTGTGAAGATTTGGAACAAAATGGAACGTTTGTGTGATATTTTTGTACTGAAAAACAGTCATGTTTCTTAACATGTCCATTTTCTGACATATTTTTAGCCCATATATTTCTAATATATATACTGTGTGTGAAATACTGCTCATAATTCCTCCTAAAGAGTTGGGCTAAATTCCTGTGGGTAGAAATAAGTCATTTGGTGCTCTTTTAGTTTTTAATGTCCACAGTGGAGGGGTATGTACACAGTGCTGTTTATCATTATCATCATCTTACTTTTATCAATATCACGTATGTATACAAACCTCAGGGGACACGGTACTTACGGACTACGTGGGTGAACTGGTTTGGTAGCGTGCAGCCGAAAAATATGCAGAATACACAGTAACACGGCGGGAGTGTGGATAGTGGTGGACCGTTATCGGCGTTAACGTACTGAGTTAATGTGAGACTCTAATCGGGCGATTAAAAAAAATATCGCCGTTAATCTTTTCACAAAGTTGGGTTGGGAGCTGGGTCTATACTACGCAAGCTGCCTACTGTGAAACAGGGACGTCACTAGGACGGA
>JBBPDB010000153.1:14581250-14593304 GCA_037974465.1 Brachypetersius altus | reverse complement strand
TGTTCTCAGCAGTGATCCAGTTCCAGCCCGTGTGTGTGTGTGTGTGTGTGTGTGTGTGTGTGTGTGTGCGCGCGCGTGTGTGCGCGCGCGTGTGTGTGTGTGCGCGTGTGTGTGTGCGCGTGTGTGTGTGCGCGTGTGTGTGTGCGCGCGCGCGTGCGTGCGTGCGTGCGTGCGTGGAGTGCATTGACTGTTAATTTTTTGCCGTGTTTAAACTATAGAAGAGCTTCAATAAATGCTATGGGTGCCGCACACTCGCTGCCAGTTGTATGCACAGACCTAATTTTAGTTAAAGTGAGTTCTAATTGGTTCGGTTGGCCATACTATAAAGAAGACATTTTATAGTAATATAAAATAAATTAGAAACATAGTGGTTTTGATTATATACTGATATTTGTAACATTATGGGGCTTGTTTAACGTGTCTTACGACCAAATCTTGTTCATTTCTATTGACTAATGACTAAGCAGCAACATGTCTCCTCATTCTGTCACTCTATGTGGGCTCAGCGGTCTGTTTAGAGACAAGCATGTTGCACATTTTTGCAAATCAGTACCACAGATGAACACCAATGATCTGAACACCACTAACACATAATCATTTGCTTATTTTGAGCAAACAGGCTGTAGATAGCCAGCTTTTAACTTTGTATGTATGGATACATTGCCTGACAAAAGTCTCGTCACTTAACCAAGTTGTATAATGACTTGTAGTTAATCAGATGGAGTCAGAAATGGCGTATAAGAAAGGCAAAGCCCTCTAGATTATGCTTATTATACCAAAATAAATGTTTGCATCCTTCATTGAGTTGTATCATTTAATTAGGACAGAAAGGTCAAATATAGCCTGGACAGATATCTTATAGCCTGGACAAAAGTCTTATCAGATGCAAATATAATGTAGAAATTATACAAGTGCTTTATTTAGAATACACAAACATGCTTCAGTAATATCAGAACATAAAGCCATGGTGCCTTGGAAAAGGAATTAAAAATGTGAAGAATTAAAAACGTGAATGTAGAGAGCTTTAGAAAGACCTGGAATTAGGAGGTACAATTGTTTTAAAGAAAAAAATAAGTAATGCACTCAACCGCAATGGCCTGTATGCACGCTCACCACAAAGGACTCCATTGCTGAAGAAAAATCATGTTGAAGCGCATTTTAAAGTTTGCTCATCAACGTTCTGAGAATATAGTCTGGTCAAATGAGGCAGAAATTGAACCCTTTGAATGCCATAATACACATTATGTTTGGAAGTCAAATGGCACTGCATATCATCCCAAAAACGCCTCACCAACAGTGAAGTATTTACATTTACATTTACGGCATTTAGCTGACACTCTTATCCAGAGCGACGTACATCAGTGCTTAAGAAGTCCACGACTGTTTCTTGCCTGAACAAGAGCTTAAATCCATGTCAACTATTTAACTAAGATAGAGGGGAACATCTGCACTGCAAAAAATCTAAATCTCACAAAGCTCGTTTTCCATGTTTCAAGTGAAAACATCTTGCCACTCTTAATTCAAAACAAAGTCACCCAAAAAGCAATGCCTTGGATTTCTTGAATAGTGAGTGTCTTTTTAAAAATTTTATTTCAAGTGGAATTTGAAATAAAACAAGTTTTTTTCATATCTGGGCAAAATACCATGTATCTTGTTTCAGGAAATAAAGAAAAAATTGCTTGATTTGGGGAGAAATTAACTTTATTGCAATACAAACCAATACATCTTGAATAAAAATTCCAGTTATGAGCAAGAAAAAAAAATCTAAATAAGTTTCCTGAGCTAGTATTGAGACAAGCTTATCTTCCAAAAGCTCATACATGATGTTTATTTTAAGAAGTCTTAACAAGTCAATTTTCACTAGTTCCATTGGCAGATTTTTTTCACTAGTTACAAGCAAATAAGCCTTGAATTGATCAATTGGTTCTTGTTTTTGAAGGCCAATTTTTTGCAGTGTGGGTATGGGGCTGTTTTTCAGCTTACACCATGGGCACGGTGGCAAGGAAGGTTGAATAGAAAAATGTTCAGAGACATTCTTGCTAAAAATCTGCTGCCATCTGCCAGGCTGATGAAGAAACGAGGGTGAACATTTCAGCAAGACAGTGATCCCAGACACACAGCCAAGGAAACCCTCAACTGGTTTCAGAGAAAGAAAATAAAGCTGCTGCCAATCACCTGATCTGAAGCCTGTAGAAAACATATGGAAAGACCTGAAGCTCAGAGTTCATAAAAGGGCCCCTAAGAACCTTCAAGATTCCGAAACAATGGACCAAAATCACACAAGAGCAATGCATGCCACTAGTTTCTCCATTCAGATGGTGTCATCACCAACAAAGGCTTTTGTATGAAGTATTCAATGTAAACGTGTTCAGTACTTTTCCCCCTTTGTAATTCTATTTCATTATGCATAATTTATGGACGTCTATGGTTTGATTTCTTTGCATGTGTGGATTGGATGGGTTGTTACCGACATCTGGTGAGAATTTTATGTCAATAGTACCTTTAGAAATATATTTATTTATCCAACTACAGACCTGCAGCTCTTCTATCTATAGATGCAAAGTTAAAAGCTGGCTATCTATAACCTGTTTCCTCAAAATAATTATAAGATTGTGTTAGTGGTGTTCTGATCATAGATGTTCATCTGTTGTACTGATTTGCAAATTTATTTATTTATTTAACAAAGAAACAAAAAAAACACATCTTTGTGTGTTTTACCACTTTTGTTTGTTTTTGTTTCACACACAGAGAAAAATGGCTTTAAACAATTTGGAAAGCCTTTTGCACACTACGCTGTATGTATGTGTGTGTGTGTGTCAGAAAACACACCTCTTTTTGGTGTTCTGCCAGTGCCATATACACACACACACATAGAGGGAATAAGAAAAAGAGAGAGTGCTTTGGGCCTGTGCTTTGATGCGGTCTCATCTTTTTTTCGGCGCTGCTATAGTGATTATGTAGTGGAAAACCAAAGGCCGTCATTTTGTTAATTCCTTTTTAACTGCGCACCCATTACAGCGATGCCGCAGTATTGATCACACTGCTGACTTGGCTGAAAGTGTCTGTGTGCATGTGTGCATGAGATCGGTGGTAGGGGGCTGGGGGGCTACTCAGTGAGCCAGGCTTTGTTCTCTCTCTCAACTAATGCTCAACATGGTGCAATTACCATTATACTGACTGTTCAGTCTGTGAAACTACAGCTTGCACCGTCCTGTGCGCGCACACACACACACACACACACACACACACACACACACACACACACACACACACACACACACACACAAAAACACTAGGCTACTGCTAGAACCCACCAGACAATCATAAAACACATTAGTCTAACCATTCAACCTTCCCTAGCCCTCGAAACCGTACCTGACTAGAATAGTTCACGAACTGATGCTAACCTGGATAATGTATTAAAGTCAACCTGAAATCAAAACTTTCTCATTTTAGTTATTAGCCACAATTTATTGTGTTAAATCATTCAAAAGAAGAAAAAAAAGTTAGACAGTCAGGCGATTACACCTCTTGGGGCTCCTCAAATTTCTTTTTGATTGAAGTGTAGTGACTTCTGACATCCTCTAAACGCCTTTGGATGATTATTCCAGTTTGTACAAGCGGCTGGGAAAAATTTAATTAACCAGTAATGTCATAGCAGACCCCTCCTCCCCACAAACCTCTTTGATCACTGAGCAAAAAACACTAGTGTTCACCGCCATTTACAGCTGCATGTACAACCCCAAATCAGAAAAGCTGGAATGTTATGGAAAAAAACAGTTATTCTTAAATTTAGTTTGACTTTCATGTCATTGCAGACAGTGTCAACCCAAGATATTTCATGTTTTAATGTCATTCATTAATATACACCCATTTCTGCATTTCAGGTCTGCAACACATTCTAGTTGGAATGGTGACGCATTCACCACTCTGTAATGCTGTCATTCTTTCTCACAGCACGTGAAAGACATTTTGGCACTGAGAATACAAAGCAATTCGTGTTTTTTAGCCCCTTCTTTTGGCCCACACTTCTTAAGGTATGCAACAGTACAGGCTCTTCACGATTTTTCTCTCAGAATTCTCCACACATTCTTTTTAGGGACTGCAGACAGGCTGGTCCAGTACCTGTACATTCTTCCTTCACAATCATACATTTATAATGTGTGCTAAATGTGTTTTTCCATTGTCTTGTTGAAAAATGCATGGATATCCCTGGGGAAGATGTCTTGAAGGCAGCATATGTTGCTCTAAAATCTGAATGTACTTTTTTGCATTAATGCTGTCATCACAGAAGTATAAATGACCTTTGACAATCTCATTGATACAGTCCCATACCATGACAGACACAGGCTTTTGGACTTGTTGCTGATAACAGTCTGGATGTTTTTTTTTTTGGTATTTGGTTCAGAGCACTTGGCATCCATTGTGTCCATAAAATCTGAAATACTGATTCCTCTGACTGCTGTTCACATTTTCACTCTGTGATGTTCCATCCCAGATGCCTCCAAGACCAGAGAAATCGATGGTGCTTCTGGACATGGTTAACACAAGTGCGGTGGTGGTAGTAGTCTAGTGGGTAAATCACTTGCCTGTGAACCCGGTGGCCACATACCATTCCTACCATTGTGTCCTTGAGCAAGACACTTAACCCTCAGTTGTTCCAGGAGGACTGTCCCTGTAAATAATGATTGTAAGTCACTCAGGATAAGGGCATCTGCCAAATGCCAATTTACTTTACACAATATGGATCTAAATTCTCAGTTACATCTGCCTGCTGCAGACAGTCTTCTGCACACACTCTGACTCTCATCTCACTGGATTTACTTTGTCACTTGGTCTGTGGAGCAGTTGTAAAAACAATCACATCAATTTTCTCAATTTATTTACGTTGACATTATTCAAGGGTTGGTGATACTGTTGTTTTCTGATTATTCAAAGAGAGAAGAGAGAGTTTTACCCTGTCTGTATTTTGTTCCATAATAGGCTTGCGTCGTATAATAAGCTTGCATCACTTGCATCAAGATTGCCAGTTCATTTGCAAATTTAAGCGATTTTCTAAAAAGTCTATAAAATAAAAATGCAGCCCTGCATGATGGAGACATTTCCTCCTTTATTAGTTCATGGCAGAGCAGTTTAACATTGCATAGTCAGCTGTGCATCGCTGCAGCACTAGCAATTGGAAGAGACGCCAGACAGAGCTGGTTGTGGGCATTTAATAAGGCTAAACTCGCACCCCCTGTATCCCTGTCTATATGTGCTCGGTCTCTCTCTATCTCTCTCTCTCTCTCTCTCTTTTTCTCTCTCTCGCACACACATCCGCACACACACATTCGTGCGCACGCACGCACACACACACACACACACACACACACACACATTCGCACACACACACACACACACACACACACAAACATATATTTGGGTAGCCTGTTTTTGATTACCTAACATGAGTCTATAACCGCTGACTTTCTTTCTTTGCATGCTTTTGTTTTGCTATTTGTCTTTTTTCTTTCTTTGTTTTCTTACTATCTTTTAGTCTTTCTTTGTCTTTCATTCCATATTCCATCTTTCTATTGCACACACATTTTCTAACGTAATTTTCTTTTTATCCCCATTTTTAAGGTCTTCACTGTATCAGTATTCTTTGTGTCTGTGTGTGTGTGCGCGCGCACGTGCACATGCAAGTGCGTTTGTGCGTGAGGAGCATCCACACTTGAAGGACTTTATTTCATTAGTCTCTCTTCACGCATATTAGAGTGAGGCTCTTTGAAGTGGAGTCCTGCTGATGAGGAGAGATATGAGCGAGAATAGAGGAGAGAGATAGAGGTGGAGATGGCGAGATGATATGATATCAGGAGAGACTGCTAGAAGGCTGCGTAATGAAGTGAATCCCACTGTCGTCTGTGTGTTTGAGTGAACGCAGCCTGTGGTCCATCACCCCTGCGCTGCTGGGCAGCTGTGTGATGAAACACACCCTGTGCTCTGGATGTGTGTGATTGCTTGGATTTGCCCTCTGGTCTTTAATGCCAGTGTTTTGTGTGCAGGTTGACTCTGGAGCAGAAGGAGTTGTGTAGGAGCAGACTGAAGCTGCTATGTTATTTGGACCGTCTGGCCACATACGAGGTAAGTCTGGCCACAGTTCCAGCACTGAAGCACAACGGATCATCAGCATTCCTCAGACTCGTCTCGCAGCTTTTGTAGAGATCTGTCAGTCACATGGTTTTGCCCCCATCCTAGTGGTTTAATATTTAATCAGCGTCCTGATGCAACATTTTGTATTTTGGTAGATATCACAGCACAGTGCGGACTTCACGTACATTTAAAACCGATCCAGTTGAGTGAAGCTAAACTGCTTTACAGTGCTGGCATGCAGTTCTCTCTGTTTGATAATTCATTCGCTACTATATATATTGTTTCTTTTCTGAAACATTTTATGGTGTGATGAAACTACAGCTTCTGTTTCCTATTTTCCTCCCTGTCTTTTATGTATTTTCCCAACATTTTGGTATTTTAACGTATTTTTCTTTCGTGCCATCTCACCATCTTGTGTTTTCTTTTTTCATTTTCTTCCATGCTTTTGCCATTTTCCCCCTTAAAACTGACCTCCCCTCTCTTGGGCTGTCATGGTGCAATGCTTGCCATTCTGTTAGCTGATGTTACAGCATTTGTGGTTAGTGTATTGAGCTGTCAAATGATGATGTTACAGTGCCTTGCAAGAGTATTCACCCCCATTCTCTCTATACCTTACAACCTGGAATTTAACTTGATCTTCTATGTGATTTTAAGTGATGGACCTAGAAAACAAACTACAGATTAATGCAGTTGAAAGGGAAAACAGTTTTAAATAATTCTGAAAAATGTAAAACTGAAATGTGGAATATGCATATGTTTTCACCCCCTTTGCTTTGAAGCCCCAACCACTACCTTCAAAATCTACTTTATTAGTTAAATAAGATCCACCTGTGAGCAATCTAAGTGTAATAGCTACACCACTAAGTAAGGGCTACCATCAAGAGTGAAGACTGAGGAACTCCACACACAACTCCTCCACAAGTTGTGAGAAGTACGGATCAGGGTTTGGTTATAAAAAAATATCACAAACCCAGAGCATCCCAAGAAGGGATTATTAGAAAACGGAAAGATTATGACACCATAGCAAACCTGCCAAGAGAGAGTCGTCCACCAAAACTCTCAGATCGGGAAAGGAGGCCAAAGATAACCCTGAAGGAATTGGGCAGCTCTACTGCAGAGATGGGAGTATCTGTCCATAGGACCACTATAAGCCACACACAACACAGAGCTGGGCCTCTTTGAAGAGTGGCCAAGAAAATAAGAAATTTGCCAGAAGGTGTATGTGGAAGAAGGTGCTGTGGTCAGATGAGATTAAAATAGAACTTTTTGGCCATCAAGGACAATGCTATGTCTGGCACAAACCTAACACCTCTCATCATGCTGAGAACACCATCCCCACAGTGAAGCTTTGTAGGCTCAGCAGCATCATGCGGTGGGGATGCTTTTCATTGACATGGACTAGGAAACTGTTCAGAAAGAAAGATGGGTGGCCCAAAATATAGAGAAATTCTTTAGGGAAATCTGTTTGAGATTGGGGGAGAGGTTCACCTTCCAGAAGGACAATGACCCTCAACACACTTCTAAAGCAACTCTCCAGTGGTTTAAGAGAAACAGGTAAATGTCCCGGAACGGCCCAGTCGAAGTCCAGACCTCAATCCTATTGACAATCTCTGGGATGATTTAAAGATTGCTGTACACAAGTGGTGTCCATTCAACTTGAAGTAGCTGGAGCAGTTTTGCCATGAAGAATGTGAAAAAATACCAGTGTCTAGATGTGCTAAGCTTGTGGAGATGTGCGTGAAGTGACTTGCTGTAATAGCTGCAAGAGGTGGCTGTACAATGTCTAGATTCTGGGAGGGGTTGAGTCATTATGCATGATCAGGTTTTCTTTTTTTCTAGACCTCTCAGATCTGATTTGGATATCCTTGTTTAGAGTTGCTTAACCTAAAGAAATATGTTTGAGAATAGGGGCTTCTTCTTGGTTTTTTTTCTGTCACACAAGCATTCTTCAGTAATTTGTTGTTTTTGGAATTTTGGTAGTTTTGGCACTCGGTGTTATGTAATAATGTGCTTGCTACCATGAAAGTGTTAAATTTCAAAACTCAGCCACAGATCTCTGTAGGATACTTCTAGGGAGAATAGCAGTGGTGCTTTCTTCCTTTGCCTGACTGTGAAATGATGGAGTCCTCAGTGTTAAGAAACCCTTTTATGTCCTTTTCCAGTCATTAGAGCTTCGACAGCTTTTCTTCCTTGGAAATGTCTTTTTTCGGACCATATTATACTTTTTCCACACAATTCTGTTTCTGAAGGGCAGATAAGCAAAACTACGTGCGTTTTTTAAATTATTTGTTTTATTGCAGTACGGGTCAGACTGGCACCTAAATAAATTGAAACACACGACTTCAATTACCCTTCTTTGAAGAGGTTATTGTTCTAGAAGTTCACATACTTTTTCCATCAGTGACCTTTGTTCAAACCATTTATTAAATAAACGACAGCGTAAAATACTCTGTGTGTTCCTATTGTTAACAGAAACTCTGTATTTATTTTGGTCCAAGAGAAAGATCAAATCACATTTAAGGACCCATTTAAGCAGAAGTCCAGATAATTCCATTGAGTTCACAGACCTAAACCATTCGTTTTTGGTGTATACATTCTGCTCTAATGCTTGAACTGTGTAACATAATGGCTATGAGAGGTGTGCTAGTACGCTGCATATACAGCGTTTCAGTTTTGACTGTAAGGGGCTTCAGTCCTAGGGGAGCAATTTCAGAGTTGCTGCACTACTGCATTATGCACAGTTATGCCTCAGAAACATTTGCAATATTCCTTCCCACCATTATGCATATGATAATTCTTTTCGTCCTTCAGCCTAATCATATAATCTAGGCACTGCGCTCAGCTCCTTAGTGATCAAGTGCTCTGAACCCATAGTGAGTTGCTCAGTTTGTTAAATGTTAAAGATACAGTGTCTTATTTCCTACATTTAAAATGTAATGAACGGAAGTAGTTTATCAAAACCTGTTCCTGTAGTCTACATTCCCTTCAAAGTGTAAATTTTAATGTGGCTTTTGGTGTCTAGGTCCCATTCATTTTCAAAGGGTAATGCTGATAGTGAAAAAAATTGGACTTTCTCACAGAGGGCTCAATTCAGCAATCTATCATAAAGGGAATTTTTCAACATTTCCGTTGAATTCGTAGGCTAAGGAGCAAACGGAGTGGTTTGATGTCGATGGTTCATCGTAGAGAGTCGTGCTGGTTTCTCCATAATGGCGGAGAAAGGAACCAGGGGTTCTACACTGCAAATTTTACCATTTTTTACAGAATGACATCTGTCTTCTGGGTTTTTATATACATACATACTGTTGATACATGATGTGGTAAATCTAAAAATCAAATTTATGATGTCCTACATGCACCTCTCCTTACACGAATCATTAATACTGATAAATCAGAAATATTATATGTGTCAGGTAACAGGTACCACATGTGTGACTCATTATTGTGGAGTTTGCTTTTAACTTATACAACCAATACAACCATTTTAATACATAAAGGCCTGTTCAGGGTGTTTCTCCACCGGGATAGGCTCAGCTTGAATAATGCATTAATGAATAATATATGAATAGAACCATTTTAATATAAGGATTTGATAATAATTTTAACTATGCATTTGTAGTGTATAGTTAGTTTTATTTGATGTGCGATGATATTAAATATGAAACCTGGTGGTGATAATTCTAATATGTAACAGGAGATCTGAGCAATATTGCAAAAATAATGACCGTTTTCATGAAACATTGTCTGTAAATTTCAAAAGTTCAAAAAGCTGGAACACAGAAAATGCACCAACAAAAAAGTTTCAGATCTTACCATTCCCAAACCAGTCCATATATAGGAACTAAGCTGTAAAGTCCTTAACCATCAGTAACTGTATTGATTTATTTATCTCAAAAGCTGGCCAGCATGTAAATGGGAGCTGCAGTTATGGCTAGCTTGGTGCATTAAACCACACAGGTGTTACAAGTGACAAATGTAGGTTATGGGGCCTTTTAAAGGTTTAAATAACCATAACACAATGTAAAGGTTATTTACCAATTTAAGTGTTCTTTCCAGAACCTTTACTTTATGTGGAGGTTTTTTCAGCTGTAAAACGGTCAGACTCACACATTTCATTTCTAAAAATTATTTCAGGAGCTATCAGTTGAAAGGTCATTTAGGGAATCTTTTCTGAAAAGAGTGTATAGCTGGTACATCGCTGTTTTACTGTTTAAAACGGTCTGGCCCTGCTTGGGAGTCACTTGTGAGACCAAACTGTGTTTGACAAATGGTGCACATATAGTGTCCTACTGTGATAAATGGGATTTGTTAAGGTCTTCAAGTAGGTGCAGTAAAACACACACACACACACACACACACACACACACACACACCTCAGACAAAATGTTCACAGAACAGAGAGAGTCACACTAATGTTAATGTTCGGGTTAAATATCACTGTTTTAACAGAGTTTTACCTGAAATCTGACCATCCAACTGGAGCTCTAATTTGAAATAGTGCTGAAATGTAATTTTTCTCACTTTCTCTTCCCTTCCCTCCCTTTCCCCTCCAGGAGATTCTGGGTGGACCCCATGCTGCAGAGCAAAGATATGACTCCGAGTTTTTTAAGAAGTTTCGGAATCAGAATATTGTCCTGTCAGCAAGAACCTATGCCAGGGTAAACACCCCTTCTTTTGTTCTGTGTATATGTATATGTATGTGTATATGTATGTGTATGTGTGTGTGTCTGTGTGTGTGTGTGTGTGTGTATGTATGTATATATGTGTGTGTGTATATGTCTGTGTGTGTATATGTCTGTGTGTGTGTGTGTATATGTCCGTGTGTGTATATGTCTGTGTGTGTATATGTCTGTGTGTGCGTGTGCGTGTGCGTGTGCGTGTGCGTGTGCGTGTGTGTGTGTGTGTGTGGTTTTTGTCTGGAGTGCATTGACTGTTAATTTGTGCCATGTTTAAGCATGCAAATGTTACACTTACATTTCACACATGTGCAAGTGTCTGAGAAAGTTCGAAGGGTGTTTCCCATCATACTGTCTAGTATTTGGAAACCTGAAATATTGCAGCATCACCACATAGAACACCTGTTGACTTATAGGATTTAAAAAACGTTGAGTAGAATAACATATGCTGCAGTGAACATTAGAGGGGAGAATTAATTAGTTCTGAATTTGAGCGTGTGAAGAACTGAAGCTATGTAGTTTTTTTTGATAAAAAATATTTTGGATGAATGAGTTATTAGGGCCATATCTCTTTACCTGTCTCCTCAGAAGTTAATTGACCACAGGCCTGGGGAGTTTCTAAAGGGTTGCATTTTAAGATGTGTGCGAGACCTGTTGTTGTATGACCGTAGAAAGGGATTATTTGGTGATATTATGAATATAAAGGGATACTTTATGCCTAGAAGTGCAATTATAATCACCTCTTTAATCAGTCTATAGGACCTTTTCTGATTTGATTTGATTTTCTTTCTCCTACTACTCACTTTCTCTCAATGTAGAGAGAGAGTCATAACATGTAGACCAAGTTCTAAATGGTTTAGAGACTCTAAGGATCCGTCAATTTTCGACTTGGAAAGTGTTAAATTTGAGAGGACAATAACAACGAATAGAAGCAGTGAAAAGTTCAGTCTGTTTTCTCAGGGGAGGAGGGAGAAAAGCACAGACATGGCTGATCCTCAGGGAAATAAAACCACAGTCAGTCTGTTAAAGAAGAAATTTAATCCCTTCTTTTCTTTGTCGAAGAAGTGGTATCGTGCATCTTCTCTTAGACTAATATATTTACATTTATATTTACGGCATTTAGCTGACGCTCTTATGCAGAGCGACGTACATCAGTACTTAAGAAGTCTACAACTATTTCTTACCTGAAAAACAGCTTAAATCCATGTCAACTATTTAACTAAGATACTGCAGTCAGAGCGTCTAT
>JBBPDB010000153.1:14534109-14545188 GCA_037974465.1 Brachypetersius altus | reverse complement strand
CTCTCTCTCTCTCTCTCTCTCTCTCTCTCTCTCTCTCTCTCTCTCTCTCTCTCTCTCTCTCTCTCTCTCTCACCTCCTCCCTGCTTTCTGTCTGGGTTTCCTCCCTCAGGAGAGTTGAGTGTCCTTGTTGTACTTTTTGAAGAGAGGGAGAGGAGGGAGAAAAAAAAAGGGAGCTCTGGGAGAGAAAACCTCTAATATGTCTGTTCAAATCCACCTGCAGTGCCATTGCATAGCTCTTGAGAGTGATAGAGAGAGAGAAAGAGCGCGAGACATCTCTAAGAGGTTTGTGTATTAAATCTGAAGTACTCTTGAAAAAAAGACTCAGTAAAAGATGGCTGGATGTGGGAATAGATGGATGAATAGACAGACAGATGAGTTTGCGGTGTGGGTCTGAACTTTGTATGGGGTACTACAGAGCACTGTATGAGATGCTGTGTTAAATTAAAAGTCTTTCCGTCACACAGGACAGTAATGTTATTGTGCTAGGACAGGGTGGTCCGAGGGTCCTGCATGCACCGTCTTCTATAAACAAGCATGTCAGTGTGTTCAGTTTCCTGCACACACTGAACAGCTGAGCACACCTGAAGAGGAAGGCTACCACACTACTGCACTGAAGCATAATCATAATTAAAAATCAGACAGGAAAATATGATTTAATTAGAAGTTTCCCCATTAATTAATTCATTAAAGCCAAAATGAAACATAATTAGAAGCTAAAATTAAAATAAAGCTTTTATGAGCATCAGTACGAGCCAGTGTTGTATCTCAAGTGAACCCTTTTAACACACACTCACTGGCCACTATTAGTAGCCTCCACCTAGCAAGTTCACCTTGACTGTTACAAATTACAGACAATGGCCCATCTGTCGATGTACCAATAGAACTTTGTGCATTTAGCATAATTATTCTTATCGCACTGGTCTCTCAACACTAAGACCCATGCCCTTTTGGTAAAATCTGCTTTATGCTTATGCTAAATCTCAGCAGGTATCCCTAGAATGGCATCTCATACCAAAAGGTGTTACAATGTATTTATATATTTAACTTTGTTGGTTTACTGAACTACACACCTTTCTCACAACTCGGGTCCACATTACGTAGTTAGATAATTATTTTATTTATCTAAAACGAGCTGTACTGGTATATAGTCATGTACTTGCACCTCCCCACAAGCAGTTGTTCCAGTTTTGCCCTGGTAACCTGATAATAATTACATTACTTAACCTCACCATATTGCTTTTTTATTTACCTTGGTTTAACTACTTTTTATGCTTCTTTTATATATGTAAAGCACATTCAGTGCGTATGAAAATGTGCTATATAAATAAACCTGCCTGGCCTCACTATAGCCGTATAGCACTATATTCTGATAATAATTGCATTACCTCTCCTATTACTGCCCCAGTAATACTCTGCTCTGATAATAATTGCATTATTTCACCTCCATATCTGCACATTATACTGCCCCAGGACTATATACTCTGGTAATATATTAAACTGTGTCATGTTCCAGTTGCACTGTACTGTACTGTTCCTTTCTTGAATACTAACCCCATCCAAGGTTAGTTGTCTCTAATAAAGTGAAATCTGAGCATATATTAATGCAACATATCTATAATAGAGGAAGAGTGTAATAGAGTACCTCTAATAAAGTTAAATCCTTCCCTTCCCCTTACAGGACACATGTGTTTAGTTGATGTTCTCAGCCACATTATTGTTTAATTTGCTGAAGCTGAGTAATGTAAATGACCCTGTGTTTATGCAGCCGCCCGCGGGTGTTTGATTGTAATTTAATTGGCCTAATCAGTCAATTCTTAAATGAAATAATGATTGCAACCTTCAGCTTTCAAGGTCTTAAAGGGACAGCACACTTATTATAAGAGGATGGTTCTTCAGAATGCCGTTAAGGAGTGTACTTGGTGGCCAGTATTGAATTATGAGCAGCTGGTAATGCATTCTCAAGCACTCTGAAGATATTCAGTTTTTTGTGGTACATTCGAGGAGAGATTCTTGCGGGGCACTGTTATTTGTAAAGTACCTTTCATACCGAACCGAAAAAAGGGTGCTTTTGCTTTTTTTTTTTTTTCTTTTTCTTTTTTTTTTTTAAAGAGAACCTCAATTTTGGGTTTTGGGTTTTCCTATTGCCTGTTCAGATTGAATCTATGTTTCATAGCAGACATGCTCACTTCGTTGTAGCGGGGGCCATTTATTTTTCCGTCCACATTTATGGCCATTATTTGGCTCTCTGGAAATGAGCTACATTCACTTTATGATGGTGTTTCAAGGTAATCTAAAGAGAGGGGAAAATGAGGGGAGAGCAGTAATGCGCAACCATGCCATGGCCTTGAGGCACAGGAGTGATTATGACCAGATTGAGAGGGAGGGGAAAGTGTGTGCCTGTCTGTCTGTCTGTCTGTCTGTCTGTTTGTTGATGTGGGTTTGTAAGGAGGCTTTTATTTTCTCAGGCAATGTCGTTATAAGTGCGGGTTTGTTGTCAGATGTAAATCCTGGCGTATGTAAATCCCGGCGTGTGTTGGGTTGATTGGGGGAGTTGAGCTGGGGACACATGAGCAGAGTGTTTGTGCCCTCAGCATTGAACACCACCGAACACTGGCACACTGTTTGCACCCCCTGAGGATATGTGTGTGTACATGAGACAAGATGGGGACTTTGTCTGTTAGTGCCTCTAGGTTTCTATGTATGAGTAGCACACACTTCCATCCTCTACATCTCCAACCAATCAGCTAACCCCTTGCTAACCAAGTCTGTGGCTTAGTGCCATTCCTGAAAGCTGGGGTCGGATATCTGCCACATTTCGTTCACTGTCATTGTCTGCTCTGTAATATATCTCTAGTGTTAGGGTTAGACTGATACAAACATGACTGATTTCAAAGTTAAAAACTGAATTCACCGTAACTGTCTCAGGGTCTAATCAGGTTTTCCCAGGCAATGCCACGCTCTGTTATTCACTGCAGTGCTGGCCAAAAGGGGGTCCTGTTAGCTGATAAACAGACTTGGCAGTTAGTGTTCTCCTCCAAGCGTGTTGAGCTGTCTAATTATGTTGCATTTGCAGCTGTTCTCAAATATGGGCTGCGGCTGATTACTAGAAAGCACCCCTTCCACTGTCCCAGCTTGGTAGCAGAGAGTGATTGGGGAGATGAAGCTGGCTTGGGGGAAATGTGTAACCTTAATGTTCAAATCAATAAGCCAAAAAAAAGTATAAAATAACTTTGCTGTAACAATTTCTTCATCAGTTCTCTTTGCAAATAGTGATATTATTTGCAATGGCTGGTACTCTTCACTTTGAAGGCATCTACAAATAGTTTGTTTTTAAATATTTAAATTATCAGTGCATTAGAGACTGGATTTTTGTTAAAACGATCAATCCATGGAACCCTAATATCAGCTGAATTGACCTTGGTTTGCCAGGCCCTAATATATAGTCATAGTTTATAATCACTTGTCATTAATTTGTGTTATTTCATTCACTGTAGATTAAAGTTAACCTACACACCAATGTATATATTTAAATTTTAAACACCAAGAAGCGTTTAGATGAATACAATTCTCTCTTTATGGTAAACTCTTAGTAAGTAATCCGCCTCAAGATTCAGTATTTATTATTTGTTGCAGTGGCATCATAGCAGAATAATTTTGTCCGTGACCTAAGATTGATTAAATTAATTCAGATCAGTTATATGTGTGTTTGTGTCTCTAAATTTTCATTTGGGCTATTGTTTCATTCCAAACACATTTTCATTCTTTGTATGTCCAGTATTTTATTTCACTCCCCACCTCCTCAGTCTTCAGTAGACTACACTTTTGTACCTTGTTGGTTTATCCACTTTGGACCACCTATGAGTTTTGGGGTGCAGTGAGATTGTTTGCAGAGGTGTTATAATATGAATGGGTGGAGGGACCCTCCTTCCCCCTGGCCCCAGTTTTGACTATTTGTCTTTATGTTCAGAATTGATTACAGTGCTTCTAGATGCTTCGGACAGAAGTGTTAGCTTGTGTTAATGGCCTTCTGAATCGGTTCCTAGGCAGTGGAAGGGACATGCTTGTGTGGGCTAATGTAAAGTCAAGCCGCCTCCTTTAATGAAAAGTGCTCAGTGGGTGATTGCATGGCTGTCTGATTAGGGAAATGACTTTGATCGCACAGCAATCGCCTCGTGATTGAATTCCTGTGTCTGTCTCCCATGACAACTGTGCAACATGATGACTCCCTTTATCCTTTAATGATATTGTTCAGGTTAATGCGCACACTGTGTATGTGCAAACACACGCTCGCATACACACACATTTTTCCTTTGCAGATCTGGAACCTTGTAAAAGTAGTGCAATATTAATTCTTGCTGTTCTTATTAGGGATTACATGTTTTTCCCTTGCCAAGATTTTTTTATCGACTATATTGCTTTATTAAGCCCTACTACTGTACACTGACAAAGCAGCTCTCTGGTGTCTCAGCTGTCTTGCCGCACAGGGATGAGTGTTTAGGGTAAGCATGGGCTCTTAAACATCTGCTGGAGTGTAGACTTTAAATGCAGGGTTGTAGATGAGAAGGAGGAAGAATAATTCTGCATTGCTGAAAGGAAGATTATACACATTATGCATAACATGGGGTCTCGTGGTTGCACTCATTATGCATACAAATTCCTATAACCTAAAAAAATTGCGCACATAATTTCTGTAAAGTACACTCTAATTAGACACATTATGGTAATCATGTTGTTTTCAAACCGTCAAAATTTAATATAATGCTGCCTGTAACTTGCTTTCAACATCTATGATCAAAGTAAAGCTAAGAACAACTTTGCGAGCTTTAATGGATTAATATCAGTCAAATTCACTCTGTTTTTTCTGGCATATTTTTCATACTAGATTGAATACACTGATGGTGGGAGTTGGCAAACTTATGTCAGAACTTTATTTTGTTCTTAAAACTTCCTAAAACTTGGTTCTGTGACACAAAAAGAAAGGCGCAAAGATCCAGACTTAAATCCCGGATGAGCCCTAAATCCGGTTATTTTTTACAGTTCAAAAAATAAAATTCAATCAAATTTGAGCAATATCTGGAATGAAATTGTTGATGGCTTGTATTTAGGTTCCAGGAAGAAGTTCCAGGTGAGGCTCAAATCTGTTGCAATGTTTTTTGAACCAAATTAAGATTATCTGAACTGACTGGTTCAAAATTAGACATGGTCAGAGGATCCAGAATGAAGTTCTAGGCAGGCCCGGTTCCAACAGTGTGTGCTGGTGGACACTGGCGGAAATTACCTTCCTCCTTTTTGCAGTTTCCTTTCAGATGCATTTTGTTTTAGGGTACAAACAATATACATGTTCCCTCAAAGATTTAACACTTAGCTTAAAGTCCAATTGTGCACCATAAATGCTTTTACTGGCCAAAAGTTGCATATTTGAAATATTCCAGAGTACTCTACTACCAAACCAAAATGATTCCAATCTGACCTTAGCCTGTCTGGGCTTCTGGATGAGGTTCCAGATTGAAAGCTTTCAAAGTTCCAGTGCAAGTTTGGAACGCAATGGACACAATCTTGTCAATAAGCCAACAGGTTATTTTCCTTTTCCCGTTGTTGGCTTTACCTGAGAAATAGGGCCTTGGAGTTTGTTTGCTATACATCAGGGTTCTTCTAGCTTTTAGGTTTAGCTGTTAGCTGTTTTCTATTGAATTCACACTAAATACTGATGCTATCCATAATAGCTGGCCCCAGTGCTGATGGCCTCTACCATCAGAAGGTCAGCTATTGGCATTCTGTCCTCCACCGCCTTCCCACCTTGCACACGCACTCCTCGTCTGTCTCCCTTATGACGTTTTTAAAGAACGGCATTCAAATACTGACATTTCCAGCACATGGCAGGCATGGATTTTTTTGTGTGTGTGACTTAATTTTGCCCGTTCATCTTCACTGTCGCTGCAGCGAAATGTCACATTGTTTTTGAGCGCCAGATCATTATTTGGCAGAGGAGGGCCTTCTGAGCGTATGGCTCGAAGACTCCTATTTGGCAGACGCCCGAGTCGTTGCCCGACTTGCAGATTTATTCATTGGAGGTGTTGCTGGTGCAATCATTCAGAATAAACAATGACTAAATGGTGTGTGTGTGTGTGTGTGTGTGTGTGTGTGAGAGAGAGTGAGAATGAGTTTTGGGATTTGACACAAAGTGTTGCTGTTGCCATGGTCCCTTGACTTGATAATCTGAACTCGTTTATCATTTTATGAAGCTGTCAGTGTTTAAACAGCAGTGTGTGTGTGCGTGTGTTTAAGCATAGACAAGCTTAATGACTGGGGTTAATGTGGTCACCAAAACAAGGTCTCTGTTCCTTCTGGAGTTTGGCTTTAATGTGGCCATGCTCAGCAGCATACAGCTTATGTCTTTGTACAGATGTCACTGTGTGTGTGCGTTTGTGTGTGCGCGCGCGTGTGTGTGCGTGCACTGCTCAACTGCTTAACTGCTTGGTGCTCACAGAGGACTTGATGGGACCTATTGACACCTCTGTTGTCATTGTCCTTGTCTGTTATTGCCATGCTGTGGCGGGCTGCTCTGTGTGCGAGTGCCCATGTCCTTGCTGCAGTCGTTTCCTGGTAAATCTGTTATTTGTGTTCACTCACCTGTTTTTGTGTGCGGTTAGCTTGACTTCTTGTGGTGTGTGTCCACCGAGTCCAATTATTCTGAATTAACCATCACACTACATTATCATGCATGGTTACGAATGCTTGCAAGACATTTATTCATAATGGTGACGATGATTATGATGCTGATGATGATGAGTACAGTAATGAATAACTGTGTATGTGGGGGAGAGAGCAAGAGAGAGAGAAGGAGGGAGGTAGAGTTGTTACTATTACACATGTACATTTGTTTTTGTACTCCTTGCCCTGCCCTTAACCTCAGTAACCAGACATGAATTATTTTGATAGAGCTCATTAGGTTCCGTTTTGAATTTTTGTTTTTATTTTTGCCTATTTGTATCCCAGTTTTCACCACTAGCTTGGTCTCCCACGATCACACAGTGCCACCAGTTGTAGGGTTGGTGAAGGATAGCACATGCTTCCTCTAAGTCACATGTAGCAACACTGCATCTTAACCTGCCATTAATGTAATTAATGTAATGCTGGCTGAAAACACTTGGAGAATACTTACTTACTGCTTGTTATGTTATGTCCAAATGCGCACACAGTCTTCACAGCGGAAATTTGTGACTTCATACTGCGTGCACAACCCCACCACCCACACCCAGAACCACCCACCACCCAGAACCACCCACCACCCAGAACCACGGTGAACTACTTGATCTCTCCGCTTGCCCCTGTTGGCTACTTACTAGCTCAGTTTCTTTCCTAATTTAGAGGAAGACCAGGATGCTCTTGCTTGATGGGCTGAATGCAATGTGGCAGCTATACTAATTTACATAAAGCTGAAATCTGCTGAAGTTCACCGGCATGTCCCGATTCATTTTTCGCAACACAGAGGCACAGCTTCCTACTGACATGAAAAGTTGCAAGTGGACCCATAACGTGTCATGGTTGCCTCAGTCTCAGATTTTGTTGGTCTTTAGGTTTTTTACAAAGTCAGATTGATTTTGTCTTTAAAGTGTTAAACACACACAGACAGACACACACACACACACACACACAAACACACGTCCCCAAAATGTCACAGTACGGTTCCACAAGGCCCAGATTGTCAGCTGTAGTCTGTCAGACACACACTGAGTGGCTATGTTTGCCTCTTTCACTCCATTTGTCTCATGCACTCAGTAGACATAAACATACGCATGCATACACGAACAGGCACTCTGTCTCCCACTCTTCAGGCTGAAAAAAGCCCCCGTCCGTCATCACTGCCCCCCCCACCCCACCCTTTTCACTGGTAGACAGAACCAGTTTGACTCCCCATCTCTTGCATTCATAATGTAAGCCATTAACTCACTTCCTTTAAACCACAAGCGTCTTGCTTACAATTGACTGTCATGTTCCTGTTGAAGTTCTTTAGCACTTTAACATGCAAACACCCAACACAAACCGCATTCAGGAATAGACACTCCTCATCCAGAGAACTTTCTGTGTGTGGCATCTATTATTAATCTATTGTCATCATTCTGTGTGTTTATGTAGGAGTTATGTCGGAGTGAGACAACAAAGTCTTATCTGGGGATGGCAAAATCCTGCACCATAGCTTACCACTTTATTATTATAATGAAATATATCATTCAAAGTCTAATTGTGATTATATATATGTGTTTTAAATATACTGACCTGATTAGCACTTCAGTTAAAATGGCTCTCTGGTTAAAAGTACTCCAGTTAAAAGTACCTAGTGTGCCATCTCTGCTCTTACACTTCAGAAGTCTTTGATGTGCATTAGATTTACATTGCATAAGTGTTTACCGGTTATTGTATAATGACTTAGTAGTGACTTTATATCGTTACGTATTAAGTATAGTTACTTTAAAAAAAATCATAAATTCAAGAGAAAGTTGCACAGAAACCTGTTGTTTTATTTTTAATTCAATTTTCCCAGCCTTTGCCTTTATTGTGGTTTCTATTCTTTTCGGTAGACTTGCTTTGAGATTTTCTGCAGAAATCTTCAGGGATATTTTTTCAAGCCTCTTGTAAAGTTCAGCCTTAAAAGTTGGCTGCATTTTCTGGCTCTCACCATCCACGTTAATGCCATTGGCAAATTTACAGTCATCAGTCCATAAAACCTTCCTCCACATCTCAGTTGTGTTTTAGTGTGCTAATGTAAATTATTTTCTTTTTATTTATTTATTTTCCCATTAATGACAACATGAACTTGAATTGTCCATCCTCCCACTTTTCTCAGCGGAAGAATGGACAGAAGGTCCATTAGTTCAGAAGGTCTGAACTAAGAGAGGAGCTTGATTTTCACCCCAGTTTTAAATGCTACTTATCCTAACAGTTGTTGGGAATCCCATTATCTCTGTCTTATAGTGATTTTTTAAACCTCAAGTTTTGTTTAATCTTCAGACGTCTCTTCCATAACTGTTTTCAGTGAGAAATATAAGGGCAGCTGAGGTGTGTGTGGGCAGCTGCTTGTATGAATAAATGTTTCTTTGAAGGGAAACATAATGTCAGTGATTTCTTTTAAGGCAGCTTTTGATTACTGTGACACCTGGTGTGTGTGTGTGCTTGTGTGTGTGCTTGTGTGTGTGCTTGTGTGTGTGCGTGTGCGTGCGTGTGCGTGTGCGTGTGTGCGTGTGTGCGTGTGTGCGTGTGTGCGTGCGTGCGTGCGTGCGTGCGTGTGTGCGCGTGTGTGCGTGTGTGTGTTTGTAGGGGTGGGAGTGGTTGATGTCTCCAGATAGTATTGCAGTGAATATTTGCGTGCCTGGTCCAAATCAAATGTTATCACTTTGTTCCTGTCATCACTTTCCAATAGACGTGTGTATGCGAGTGTGTGCCTGCGGTCTATCTCATCTGTCTGTGGTCCCCTTGATACAGGATTTGAAAGCTGAAATCCGTGTCGCCCGTTCCCTCTATCCTCCCAGCCGGGATTTGTGTTACCACAGTAATCTCAAGCGTCTAGCCCCGAATCCATCAAAAGCATGGTCTTAATATTTAATTATACTGCAGGTAAGGCTGCTGTTCATCAGTCAGTGTACATTTACACTCACACACCCTGAGCAAGGGAGACTCTCTCTGGAGGAGCAATTTGTAGAAACCCTCACCGTTTGTCTGAGCCATCACTTTATTTCATGCCCACCTTCTCTGTCTATTTACTTATCACTGTCCTTGTCCATCACTCTCTCTTACTCTATGCATTCCTCTCTGTCTGTCACTTCAGCGGAGTTCAAATACCACCCAGATATTGGAATAAATACAAATAACTACAGTTTAAATTAAAACTATTTTAGGGGTAACTGTATTAAACAGTGTCAGAAGCTACAGTTACTCTTGTGGTGCCACAGCCATGCATGGTCAGGAACTCAGGATAGCATAATTGGCCTTACTTTCTCTGGATAGGTAGGATCACCATCCCTACTAATGACTAGCCAGCACAGATGTCTGTTAGGAATCCATGCTGGATAGCCTTGTAACAGAATTAGCAGTTAGTGTTGAGTTGTCTATTGATGTTGCATTGCATTATGTGTCCAGGTAGAGGCTTGTGCTAGCCTCCTCCTTTCCAGTTTGGTAGTGTCATATGATGGGGGAGGCCTATCTAGCAGGTGGGGACTGGCTACACTGAGGAAAGTCTGAATAAAAGAAAAGTGAAGCTTAAAATATTGATATACTAAATGTTTTTTTTTTTCTGTAGATATTAAAGGAACTGTAGTATCCTGCGTTCTCTAGCCTGAGTGTGTGATGGCTTAGAAGTGGTGGGGTATAAGCTTCCATTGCTAGTCACATTAGCTTTGTAGTTCCAGTACATAAAGAACAACAAAGAAGCAAACATGTTTAAGGTAATGGATTGTCGTATGAGAATACCATAGATTATAACCACAGGTGAACTATTTCTTTCAGAGAACCAAATGTACCTTTTACAGATAAAGTAAAAGTACATAGCAAAGGAAAGTGTATCCACCTTCAGATATTATCTTCATTCTGTTGTCATACCCATGGGTAGTTAAGCTTATAACTGTCAGTAGCGCTTGGGCATTCAGGGATGTATTGTTTTGGGTTTGAATGGGTTTTTTTTTTTCTTTTCATTTTTATCTTCAGTTTGAGCCTTACCTGCGTATGCCAAGGCCAATTCGTTTTCTCCAAGCAAGCTGGCTTGTCTCTGTTGCGCTCTTTTTTCTCAGTGCTGAGCTGTGGCCACTGAGCCTAAGCTAGGTCAGGATCTGTCTCCACTTGCTGTCTGACAGGAACAGCATATTCAGCCAGTCCCTCGGTTGAATGACAAGTTTTGTTTATTTTATCAGAGAAGAGTCCAGAAAGTAAAAAAAACAAGTCATCTCACCAGAGCTCTGTTGACTTCTGTAAATAACAATCCCCCCATCTACCTCTCTAGCATTCTCTGTCTCGTATCATCTTTTTTACACATCTCTCTCTCTCTCTCTCTCTCTCTCTCTTTCCCTCTCTCTCTCTTTTTTTCTCTCT
>JBBPDB010000153.1:14512145-14523947 GCA_037974465.1 Brachypetersius altus | reverse complement strand
CTCTCCCCTCTGTCTCTCTTTCTCTCTCCCCTCTGTCTCTCTTTCTCTCTCCCCTCTGTCTCTCTTTCTCTCTCACCTCTGTCTCTCTTTCTCTCTCCCCTCTGTCTCTCTCTCTCCCCTCTGTCTCTCTTTCCCTCTCACCTCTGTCTCTCTCTAGAACTCCATTTCAAACGCCCTTATTGATATGAACCATTAAAACTGCTGCCAGTAGCAACGAAAAAGGATTCTTTAAGGCTTGTAGTAATAATATTAATATGGTATTTGTTGATATTCTTTAGAATATTTAGCATTTTGGCTAATTTACCATTAACCCTTTAGAGCTCAACAGAATTCTACAGCTTTCTTTTTGACATTTTTCAGAGTTAAAGGCTTATTGATCACTGTTTTAAAGATGAAACCAGGAGAAAATGGCATTTACTGGCGAGACATGGTCTTCATAAAAAAAATTTTAAAAAAAAGAAGAAAGAAATCATACATAGATAACTACTGGCTGAACACTCCCCCTCTACAATTTCACAGCTCTCCCTTTTTCTCTGAAAGACTGGAGCAAGATGGATTTAGTGAGATATCTAAACAAAGACAAAGAGCCAAATTCAGGTTATTGGTTTGTCTCTAATTCTGATTATAAACTCCAGGGAAAAACTCTTTTCAGATGCAGTAAAGCCTATGAAGATGAACAGAAATAGAAGCTTAGCTAATTACTACGATTATATGAAATTTCTATGCAACTGGTTTTGGCTTCTTATTTTTTTGTCACCTGACAACTATATACATAAACTAACAATGAAGAAATGTTGCTAAAAAGAGGTTTTCAAAGTCTTGAAGTTAAAGCAAACATCCAGTCAGACTCCTCCGTCCCTTTGTCTGACTGAAGGTACGACTGAATTATTTTTAAAAGTGGTATTAAGAATGAGTTCATGGAAACACAATGTTCAAAGCTCAAAACCTGCTAAACAATGCATGTGAATATGTATGTAAATAACTGAATTATTTGTGTATTCATATTGTACACTTAAACTCACTCTGCCTCTCTGTTTATCTGTGTCTGAAGGTGACTGATGATGTGTGTGACTCTGAGCTGCTGTCTCTGCTGCTGGACGCGGGTCTGTTGGTCAGTTGTGTGGACTCGGTGCTTTACCCAGCGCTGGTCTCTCACATGCTGGCTCGGGACCGCTGGCCGGTAGAGGAGTTTGCGGCAGCGCTGCAGCGAGCTGGACACAGCGCTCAGGCCGGGGCCCTGCTGCTTGCTCATCGTGGAACACACCCCGCACTGAGCACCTTCAATACTGCCCTCAATGTTGTCCGGCAGTGGCTATAAAGCACAAATAGGGGGAGAGTGGGTGGGATGTGTGTGGGCTAACCCAGGCATTCAACAAATTCTTATGCAATTGAATCAGTTTGCAGATTGCAGATTTCAATCAGTTTCTCTAAATGTAGCCATGTTGTGGATTCTTGGCGTTCTTTATGTTCAATGAGTAGTTTCATACACTTTCCTCTTTCAACTCAAATGTTGTCGGTCAAGGCATGTTTGTTGAGTCTTACTATAGTTCTGCTCTGGACCTACAAGGCTGATGTAGCTAATGTCCATTTTCTTAGGAACAATATGTGAGACAGTGTCAGATCCCATGTGAGCAAGTCTGTTTTAGATCATCACCTCAGTTCAGGTTGAAAGCATCTGAAATCAGTTTGAAATCATTTATTAAATCACAAGAGCTAATTTGTCATATCCTACAGTATTCAGTTAAGTTTTAAAGTCGTCAAGCCCGAAAAGAGATGTGATGACTAAAGAGAAAGACAAATTGAAACAAAACAAAAATATTTCAGAAATAATTTTCCCAATTTGTGTTTGGTGATTTTGACCTGCGGTTTGCATGATGCTAACTTGTTGCCAGTGCAGCTGAAAGAGCAAAGTTCAGACACCAAACATGTCTTGGTTGGTTGGCCACGGGAAAACCGTGTGAATTAAATTCAATTCAACTCTTGCTTTAGTTGACTTCAACAGTTAAAGTGTTCAGAGTGAAAAAAGCGAAAAAAGTTCTATGCCTGGCCCCTCTCTCTCTCACTCTCTCTCTCTCTCTCTCTCTCTCTCTCTCTCTCTCTCTCTCACTCTCTCTCTCTCTCTCTCTCACTCACACTCTCTCTCTCTCTCACTCTCTCTCTCACTCACTCGCTCTCTCTCACTCTCACTCCCTCTCTCACTCTCCCTCTCTCACTCTCTCTCTCTCACTCACTCTCTCTCTCTCTCACTCTCTCTCACTCTCTCACTCACTCTCTTTGCCCCTGCAGTCTCAGTGACACTGTTTGATGTGGGTGTAATCACATTACTCAGGCTGTTTGGTCACGCTAGCCCACTTTAATGCTCATTACAGGACGCAGTTCCAAATAAAAACGCAACCCACATGCAGAGTGTGCCACGCACGTCTTTTTAGTGCCATGTGTCAAACGTTCTACATTCTCAATCTGTTCCCCTTTATTCCTCCTGTTATGTCAGTAATTGGTTCTTACAGAAAGCAGATTTGCCCCCTGGCTGTCAAATGTCATGCTGTTGCCGTAAGCAAAACGCGTATGTTGGATAACGGGACAACACTGAAAGAGTTTGGCTTTGTGTTGGCTTTGCTTATCCCTCTTCCGCACCTTGATCTGTTAAAGGTTATTCTGTGTTCAAATCAAGACTGAATAAACGGTGAGTTGTAGCTTTTTATGTAACGATGAATAAAGATTTTTGAAATGATGTCTTGTCTTGACTGGAGTTTGCACTTCTCTATCTAGACAAGAAAAAAATAGACGAAAATCAATAACTTGTACATTTTTGTCACTGGTTTTCTGCCCAGCCTTGTCTTTTGACATGTAGAAAGATGAAGAGGATCTTCTGGTGGGAAATGATTTTCCCCTGCCGCTTGGCCTGCAAAGAAAAAGGCTTGAGGGTTTACCAGGAAAGGTTGCTGTAGCTGTCAGCAGCAGCTCATCAGTGTGTGCATCAGTTTGCTCTAGAGTACGAGCTTTGTTCTCATTAATGTAGCCAGCGGTTCTCTTCAGGAGACGGCTGCTCAGGTAATATCAGTCCTTAAATTATCAGGCTTCACTTTTGGCGACAAAACATCAGCAATTTTTTTTTTTTGCAAATTAGATGCGATTTTATGATCCTGACTTTTTATAGACTTCCCACTAAGCGCCTGAGAGCAGTGTCAAAATTAGAGCTTTGAGGAAGCCACAAACATGAATGCTAGCTGCTGGATTTCCCATCCAGCTACAACTGTTCAGGTGTCAGCTAAAGAAGAGGCTGATAATTAGCTAAAGATATGACTTAGCTGTCAATAAATTAATCCTTGACACTTTTCTTAATTCACTTAAACTGCATCCAGCTCTACATTAAAGTGAGTTATAAGTTGACCCCATGCACAGGTCTGCTGGATGAAGAGAAGGCTGAGAGAAGTTTTGGGGAGATGTTTTTTCACATAAAATGATTTGGGTTACTGTTGATTTTTATGTTGTTTCCATTAGCCTTGTAGCTCCAGCACTAAACTAAAGATGTAGAAATGTGAAAATGTTGAGAACACAACATGCCCTGACTGATTTTGGACATTGTTTAACATTTATCTATTCACGCCTGTCATTAAAACTCTGACAGGTGAATTACATGGATTATCTCAGTGGCACTTATACAATTTATGTGTATTTATTATACTTGTTTCTTTATCCTTTGTGTTGGAGCACACTCAAGTACAGACTGTGAGTATGGCACAATTAGCTTCCTTTGTTGTTGTTGTCATTCAGGGCTGGTTCTTCTGTGTTCTTCACCTGGGGACATAACAAGTGGGGGCTCGTCTGGGATTTGAACCAGTACCTCTCGCCCCTGAAGCGACAATCATCCCCCTAGACAGAGCAAGCGAATACTCAGTTGATAAATTAAATGTGTTGTTAGCAGGAAAAATAGGTAGGTTTAAGGATCTAAGTGATTCTGAAAAGGGCTAAATTGTGCTATCTAGGTCAGGGCATCTTCAAAACCTGATATCTTGTTTAGTGTGGGTTCGTTAGTACCCACCAAAAGTTCAAGAATGGAGAACCGGTCACATGCATCAGTTTTTGAGAAGGCTATTCTGTCTGGTCCAGTCCCACAGAAGAGCTAATGTAGAACAAAGTACTGAAAAACCTAAAGCTGGCTGTGATAGAAAGCTATTAAAACACAGCCTGTTGTGTAGCCGCAGACCCGCCAGAGTGCCCATGCTGACGATGGGCGTGTGAGCGTTAGAACTTTGTTCATGATGCATCACATTTTTTTCACATCACATCTACAGACATGTGTAGGTGTGTGTGTGTGTGTGTGTGTAAGTAACCTAAGGAGAAGTGACACCAGATGCATTATAGGAAAGAGGAAAGCTGATGGTAATGTGATGCTCTGGGCAACCTTGGGTTCTAACATGTGACCTAACATTGTTATAGACCAAGAACACCTCTTTCAGCAGGGTAATGGCCCTGCCCCATGCAAAAAATGTGTGATGTTTGATGCACTGTACAAACTAATCCGATCCATGGAGACCACACCTCACAACTTAAAGAACTACAACTTATTTATATAGCACTTCAAAACAACACAGTTAACCAAAGTACTGTACACTGACATACAACTTAAGGGATCTGCTGCTAACATCTTGGTGCCAGATATCACAGCACACCTCCAGCGGTCTTGTTGAGTCCATGTTTGAGCAGCATAAGAGCATTAACAGAGTATTAGGCAGGGACTTTTAATGTTATGGCTGCTTGTAATGTGTTTCTGTTGTACTTAAGTTAGTGAGTGAGTTTGGTAAATGCAGCAAGATCTACCCTGTGAAAAGCTATTTTGGCCTAAATTCAACCTAAAATGTACTTTCTGTGCTGAAAAGGAGTTTAACTTATTTAATAAATTATTGATTAAAATGAGGCTAGGCGAATTAAAAAGTGCGTGTCTCATCAGTCTCCATTCTTCTGTTTTTTTTCTTACTGGCCTTGTAGTCCATGCAGTCATCCTCAATGCAGTCCTCTTTCAAAAAAACTAAAGGACAAACTCAGACAAAGGCAGATGTGTACAATATTTATTTATTAAAATGTTTTTGATTTCATACCAGGAGGACTTTGGCCACAATGAGACTATCACGGAAAATCCGTTTTTAATTTTCTTTAAACCTGCAAATAAATATGAAATTGAAATTCTGAAGTAAAATGAAGACATATCCAAGATTATGCACCATATATATGAGACATCTGATTACACATCTTAGTTTTTTTATGTTGAATATTTTGTAAAAAGAAAGCGAATTGAAAGTTATCAACTTAAATTTGCATATATTTGCATAATAAAGAAGAAAACGAAATGTAGCCTCAGGAGGACCTTGAAATTAAAGGTTTCGTTTAATTATGAAGACACCCCAGACAGAAGAGAACAGAACAGATTATTGGACTCTCATTCCTATAATTGAATGCACTGTTAATGTTTTTGGGAAGTTTTTAGGAAATAAATAAATCCAGTTTTGAGTATTATATCAGAAAATCCATCTGGAAATTCTTCATTTACATTTATTTAAAAACGATTACCCCATATTTGATTTCTGAAGTGTTCAGGAGGTACATAGTTATAAGTGCCCCGCCCCCTCTCTCCCAAACAATGCCCCTATTCCCCTAATAAATTATACAGTGTTACCTAAGGGGCAAAATTATATATCACAAATAAAAAAGTGCATTTCTAACACCACAGGAACAAGGTATACATGAGATAAAACAGCTGTTGCATCAGCCTTTCCACCATGAAACACATTCTAAGTTCAAACCCCCTCAAAAACAATAACAGTACTGAAGATGGTAAGAGAGCTTTTTTCCCTCGTTTCTTAGTGGTCTTTTCTTCTCTCTTCACACCCAGAGGGTCGAGACTCTGTGCTCTGAGCTCTGCAGGCTGAGACTTCAAACCAGCAGGATTATACCATTCTGAAGGCGGGTACAACCTGCAACTAATTGGCGAACATCAAGTGCAGCATATAGAGGCCCTCACTGCCACTCATATTCACATTAATGGTGGAGGATAAGAAGAACGCAGAGGATCTTGATGGGGTCCAGTTAAAGGCTCAGTCCGACTCATTAGTGACACCCTCACACCATGAGAAAACTATGATGTGTTATCTAAAGGACTGCGCTGTGTCCTTTTGACTTGGTCTCTCTGATTACAGAGCATGCAGGTTTGCCCTGTAATCGCCCAGAGCAGCCTGGAACTTCGTCGCCTGTGGTTTACACACACACACACACACACACACAAAAGCAAATACAGCACAGAGGAAGAGGTCGGTCTGGGATTGTGTTCGCCAGAGTGGGTTATTACACCATCATTCTCTGTTCTGTGTGTGTGTGTTTGTGCAGAATCAGGGATAATAATTACACCATTGCTCTCAGGTACTGTGCCAGCTCATCATTAGGTGGCTGTCAGTGGCATCGACGGCGAGGAGCTGCGTTCATTAATTTAGCGCACTTATGCACCGAATAATCATAATAACAGTCTCTGACACGATGAGGCTGACAGCCATGTTTTGCATAAATATGAGATTGTTTATACTCACCGGGACAACAGAGCTGACTGAATAAAGAGCTAGAGAAGCAGCGGCTCGTTCACAGGAGCCACTGGATCAATTACAAGGTGTGTGCGAAGCATTCCTGAATGTTCTGCTCTGAAATGAAGGAAGCTGCATGTTTTATAACTTTTATTTTGTTGCCAAATACCAAATGCTTGAAAATACTCAAAATAATATGTAAATTAGGAGTGTTATACCACACTCCACCACACTTACTGAAAATTCAGCTAATAAAGCTAATTCAGACTCCACGTCCATTTTCTGTTTTTGATGTCATTTAAACACAGCAGCTGTGTGAAATTTGAATGATGAATGAAGTAATATGAATGAATTCATATGAATTAACCATGAATGCTCCAAGTTTGCTTAAAAACTCTTGATATTAGAACATTAAGTACTTACTAATGACATTGTACAATATAGTTATCAAAAATTATTTACTTTGAAAGAATCTAAATGTTACATTGTAACATTCGTACGATGGTAGATTCCACAAGTTCTACACAATTGGGAGCTCCGGAGTGGTGCAACCATTTAAGCTTTGGCCCTGTCAGTGGAAGATTGCAAGCCACAGTCACCTTGGGAGTCCAAGAAAACTGACAGGAGGAGGAGTGGAGGAGGCAATGAAATTAGTGGTAAGTGTTCTCCGAGTGTCCAGGTTACATTAGCAACGGAAATGATGTGGTGTCGCTTCATGAGGGAGCTTGTACTCACCCTCCCATTGTTGGATTCATGATTATTGAAGTCTTAGTTACTAAAACTGAACTTAGTTACTAAAAACTGAACTCTCTAAGCCTACAAGTGTTTTCTGAGTTTTTGTATGTTTTCATGGTGGGACTATTTTCCTGACAATGCCCTCCATGTATCTCTAGGCCACAAACGGGTTTTTTGATAAGATAGCGTCTCAGACATCAGGAATTCCATTCCATAGTAACATTCTATGCACAAGATTTTGTGGAATTAAAGTTTTGGTTGCCATCACCACCACTGTGAACATTTCTGACTTTCTAATTCACCATATCACGGTTCTCTATTTAATCTCTTGTGCCGTATCTCATGCCTATGCAGCTTCATCAGTAATTGACAGGCTGCTGTCTGTCTTTTTCTTGCACAGTCATTTCAGTCAACCTATAACAAGTACTTTTTTTCCAGTGCAGATGCAGAGGAACACTAAACATCTAAACCAGCTGTAGCTACATTTAACTGACATTAACTTCCCACATTTGACTGACATTTAAGTTCACTGAGGAACAAAGCATGGCAGAACTTTAGTTTCAGAAGAGTTTCTGTTACCCCATAACTTTTAATCTCTGCTGTGGAAGTCTAATTATACTCTAAACTGCATCAAGAACATAGATTAAATTGTTACATAAAGTGTTCAGTCTAGACATATGAACAGCATTAGGTTAGATAATCAGTGTGCAGGCTAATTGGGGGGAGCGACACCAGGGCTATTATGGAAAAGACATTGTGTGGCCTTGTTTTTTTTCCACTTTGTTAAATTATCACTTGCCATTTCTTTAAAAGGAGTGATATTTCCATCGGCACACGCCTAAAAGCTTGCTGGCATTTATTTAACATCACATTCTGTCAGGTTGTGTCAAATAGCTCCTGCCTAAAATGCTTGCCCTGCTTGGCGGGGATCTGATAGGGTTCTAGTACTTACCGGAAACTTCGGTAGTAATTAAATAGATCCAGAAGGCTAAACTTTAAAGTACTTTATATTTGGTAGAGTAAAAGGGCATCTTTCAGTGCTGTGCTTAAGGGACCTGCTCTTATTCGCTTTCTAACCAAGCACTAACTCATGTACGGTGTTTGACCTCCATAGTTCTTCTGCTGTTTATTGGATTGCTCCCTGTAGACAGTAGTCCAACCTCTAAATTACCGTCATTATTGCACTTCTTGCTTCATTATACCCACGGTTAAATGGCAATATGAATTTGAGCTCAGTGGAGAGTGTTTCCCAGGACATGGACGAGGATGGCTGGTAAGTTGTAGAAGGTGGGACGCAGATGGGGCTGGGGCCTGACTTCGCTGTCATGTTCCTTTGTGAAAGAGAGATCACGTTAAAGAAAAAATAAGAAGCAAAGACATTTATTTTGCCTTGAGGGGAGGGGGAATGTTACTAATGCTTGTGCCCCGTGGAAAAGGTTATCTCTCTGAAGCGAGGCATTTAGCTTGGCTCCACCATGTCTCGCTGCACTTAACAACAGAAGAGAAAGAGCAAGAGACAAAAGGGAAAGGTGAATGGGGAAGAGTTCCTAGAAACGTACGTCTGCTTCTGGAGGACAGTGAGATCTTGTTAAATCACCTCTCACGACCTCCCCTGTGTCTGTAGGCTATGTCTGTGTGTTTGCGACTGTGTGGGTGTGTGTACACTCATCTGATTTTACACAACTCCTCCCATGTGAGACTGATGTGGAGGAAAGACATTGTGAGAAAGGGCTGTGTCTGTTCAGAGCGATGCACAGAGGGCACACTTCGTCAGCCCACTATACACCCACATACACACACACACACACACGCACACACACAGAAGAGACACTTACCTTACACAAGGAATACCAAAAATAGACAAGAGCAAACCCACCGAAAATAATTTCACTGTCTTTCACTCTCCAGCAGATATTGCTGGAAAACCCTTTTCACCCTTAAAGGAAGGGCCTAATTTGGTTCAGATATTTTTTTGTTTATAGAATTCAAACTGTAATGTGCACAGAGGTTTGCAGGGATCTTTCGCAGTAGATCTACAAAAAACAGCATTTCAACATACACACACATACACACACACACATACACACACAGCTGTGTTGCTAAGATGCATGTCTACCTGTCAGAGAAATGTTGCTTCACATGCACACAAAAAATATAATGTGCTGTCACAAGACCCTCTATTCGCTGGCATATTCATACACTGAGTTGACTGGATAACCTTGTTAAAGACAAAAGTGAGACTTTGTTGACAATTGAAACTTTCATACAACATGATTTTATGTGACAAATCCGAATGAAAAGTGTTGAAGCGAGAGAGAAACCACAATTAAAAATGAAACTTGTCTGAATATTTTTCATTTTTTTAGGCCCCTTAAGCCCTTTTCACCATTGGGAATCAAACATTGACATTATTTCAACACAGCAAGGACTTTCTAAGGATCTCAGGGACAACATTGTTAAACAGCACTAAACCAGAAATAGCTGCAGAACCGAGGTACGTACCGAACTGTGACATCTGTGTACCACTGCACCCCTAATGTACACCATGACCATAGTGAAGGTGGAATCATGATATGGGGCTGCTTCACTACAAATATACTGAGGCATAATATGTCTCTAATGGAAACATGAATATAGCGATGTTTTTACTTTCACTTAATTCATATTTTTCACTCTATACCTCCAGTTCTACTGCCTTTTAGCGCTACTACTTTTTCCTCATCTGCTTTAATAGTGGCAGGATAGCTGGCTTGGTGCTGAAAAGCATTCTTTCCTTCACACAAACCACCGCTGAACTTTTCTAAGACCTTTTTTTTCATCTTTACAAGCTCCAGTGTTCTAAATTATTCCTGAAATCATTCACACAGAGACACACGCACCATGGCGCCACCCCAGTTGCAGAAACAAAGTATTACAAAGTGAACAGATTCTACATTTTTCATGTGATTTCAACCTTGCTGAAGTGTTCCGTAATATCACAGGCAGGTCTCTGACTGACTTTGTCACTTGTGGAGCTCATCTTGTCCTTGCCGTTGATTTGTTTTGAGAAGACAAAACCTGATGGGATGTGGTGTTTTTCATCATCCTGTCCAAAAGCCTGCAACTTTAGCAGCACTGCACGCAACATGTTTATGTCCTATCCAGAGCTTTTGAAGGATAATTAGATTTTTTCATATTTTACTTCTCTCAAAATTGGCTAAGGATTTAGCTCTGTAAACGCTTTTCTGCTGGAGGTTTATTTTCACAAATAAACTGTGACAGTCAGTCAAATGTGCTCTCCCCCACCCCCATATGACCTTCTCACATCGAGATCTGTTCAGAACAGATCTCTAAAAAGATCTCTGACAATCACTGAATGCACAGCACACACTGATGCACACTGCACCTTTTATACTCAAACTCATATGAATATAGTTTGTTTATAGTTCATCATTTTTATATATACTTGTAATTTTTACTTTATACTGTATCATTTTTGTATTGTTTCTTATGCTGCTAACAGAGAGCTATTTTTTTCCTGCAACAGTGACAACAAAGATCTATCTCATCTTATCATATCTTATGCAGTTATGCAAAAATCAAGCCCATCACAGCCTAAGCTCAAATAATTTCTAATAAAAGAGAATTACTGCAGAACAGACAGAACTTTAATGTGTAAAAGAAAAGATTATGTATTAAAACTCGCAGGTTTAGGGCCAGTCTGCCGGACCGAGATTAAGACTAGTCTCGGATTACACAGCACTTTGAATGGAGATTCTCTATGAAAGCCAAATCAAGTTCAAAACTAAGCCTAATCCCTGGTCTGGCATTTACTGTTTTAACTGAGCTTTTTTGGGTCCTTTGTTCTCTTAGACTGAGCCAGTTTCTTATTAATAGTTTGCTTAGGGTTAAGGATCTCATAATTTGAAGCTAATTAACTTGTAGAGATAATTATAAGTAACATTTACATCATTTATTTAATAATGTGTATCCATTTTATCATGGATATAAAGATCACTGGCTTTCACTGGCTAATTAGAAAACCTCTCTTAGTAGTTCCACCTTGCTGCTACATAGCTGATGCGCAATTAGTGCCGGTTCGTTAGTTTGTCATTTTATCATTTTGGCCTAAATTCAAGATTGTCATTTTGTCGTTTCTGTTCATCGTGAACTTTTGACACAATGTAAAGGGCAGCTAGCATTAAAATGTCATATGAAAAGGTATGTATTATATTAAAAATGACAAAAATTTAGATACAAAGAAAAACTGGAAAAGCTAGATTTTCAGTGTAAAGTAGCATCTGTATACTAACCAGTATCTTATGGCCGTGATGTTTAGAAGATTTTGCAGTTACAGTTAAGTAGAATTAAATTCTGAACACTTGTTTAGGAGTCCACTAGTCTCGCGTAGCCAGACCTTCGGACTGAAGGCTGAAGGTCTGGAATTCATAGCCACTTTCTTTGGCCAAGACCCGCCCATAAGGCCGTTTGACCGACATGTCAAACAACCAATCACAGT